>VWZG01003516.1:0-204779 GCA_013396735.1 Grallaria varia | reverse complement strand
AAAAAAAAAAGGAGGGGGGAGGGAGGGAGTGGTTGAGTTTTTCACTAAAGTACAAAATAGCATTCAAAAAAGCACTTGAGAATTCATAATTTGAACACAGAATTGTCCAGAAGTTGCCCACTTCAGCTGTAATTTGGGGTTTTCCAGAAATCTGAAACAAATCTGATTCAGTGTATATTCTGAGAGGGATGAAAAAGGTCGGAAAAAACCACTACCAAGAATCCAGCCTGAGGCAGGTACATGTTGGCAGGAGCTGTCCCAGATGATAAATGCTTTGCCATCCTCCGCCCACACAACCTGATTAGCATGAATCCCCATTTTTTTCATTAATCCACATGCTAAGTGTGTTTTCCACCCTCCCCTTGATGGTAGTTGCATCTTTATTGTTTGCATTGTAGTCGCTGCTGCTTATGTGGGGCCGATGGCTGTAGAACCCCCACCATGCTCAGGGTTTTTTCGGCCCATCTCAACATCTCAGGTTACCACTGCTGGGAATCAGTAAAGACGGTGAGGAAAATGCCGGTCTGCCTTCCACCATCAGCAGTGTTTGCCGATAGTTACTTTGGGGAAGGTTTTGGATGAAATGTTGACGGGCACCAGCAGAGGGTGCATTGCCGCCACTGTATTGCCCACTGTACGTAACCATCAGTAACCACGCTGTGATGCAGCAAAGCTTTGGACAAATCATGCACGTTCCATTTCTGTGGAGCTGCCTACCCAAAGGTGCACAAGCAAAAGCAGAATTAATGACCAAAGTCAGTGAAGCCAATTACTTTTCAGAAGAAGAAAAAAAACAAACAAGGAGAAGTAATGCGCCTTTTGTGCTGTGCACTCAAGGCATTTTGCAGCTTGTCTTGAAATATCCATCATAAAAGTACTGCTTTGATCTGCTGTAAGCAGCCACTCCCAGAAAGAGTGGGACACCTCGTTTCCTTCCTTCCTTTTCTTATCCTGACCTACCAGTCTGGAATGCAGTTCACCTCTGAGCATTTTCAGATGTATCATTTTCGGAGAGGTTTGCGTGTCACAACACACAACGAGGGCTTACTTCACTGCTCACAAAGCCTGCACATGACAGTCAAAGAGAGGAGCCACGTACAGCATGTGACCCTCCCACGCTTCACCTCCGTGTATGCCCTTGTCTGCAGAAGGGGCATAACGGTGTTAGAATAACAAACACTCCCTTCATCCTCAACACAGGCAGGATCCGAGACTGCAGTTACAAAACTAGTGCCCCGCAGTGCAGTCGAGTGGCAGTTTGGGCTCATCTGTGGCTCTATGGCTGCAGCCCTTTGTGCCTCCAGCACATCCCTCTGCAGCAGGAGTCACAAGGTACCTCCTCCCCCAAAGACATCCCCCCGGGTGACTGGTGAAAGCTAATTGCTTTTTGCAGGGTTAATTTCCAGCTAGTTTTTCAGCTTCCTCAACTGAATTGCTACACACAGCACAGCCCAGGAGGGGCGAAACAGTGTCCAGAGGCCAAGGCCTCTTCTAATCCTGCACAAAATCATCCTTTTAGGATTACTGTGCTGTCACTGGATTCACAGTGAGTATTCAGAGATTTTAAATTCCAAACTGCCCTGCAGAAGTGCCCCTATAACCCCAAATACTATAGGCCTGTGCGTGCTTAAGCTGGAGTCACAACTAAATTCCAAAACATAGTTGGCATTAATCAAGACCATAATGTTGCCCCACCAAATGGCAAGGGAGTTGAGCACAGCATAAATACACTCTTAAAACTGCAGCACAATAAAAATAATGATGATAATAATAATAATAATAATAATAAAACCCCAGCATAACCAGTATGGTTATGTGTGGGTTAGCTGAAGATGGCCGGAGGGAGGAGATGCCATGCATTCTTGAGTGCACTGCAAGGAACTGTCAGTCCCATTGACTTCAGCAGAGCTTCAATGAGGCCGTGTCTCTGCTGTGGAAAGGAACCGCTTAATATAGCATCGTGGGGTTCCTTGTTTTTTGTCTCTGAGCAACTCCTGGCAAAGCCACTGGTTAGTAAGTGAAAACATACTTTTCCCAGTCACCAGGACTGCAAGCTATACCTGGATTGGCTTCTTTTCTTTCACTTTTTGTTGTTGCTGCCATTCTGATAGATTTGAAAATCTGCCTCGTTGACTAGGTGCTGACTTTACAAACCCAAGTTTGGCTACTGAAGGGGGGGAGGAGGGTGCCTGACCTTGGAGCGGATTATTTCCCCTTCAGCGGGATGGCTCTGCTGGCAGCTTGACGCCAGATAATAAGCGGCATTCAGTGTCAGCCCAGCAGCTGCCATGCAGGAGGTCTGTCCCTTCGGGCAGCTGCTGCTCATCTCCCGGCAGCTGGCAGCGGAAGTGACATCTGTTTTCAGTCCCAGCTGTGAACAGCACGGAGGTGCCAAAGCCCAAAAGCTTCAGTTCTCGATCCAGGAGCAAGGAAGGGCTTCTGATGCCAGACCACGGCCTGGCTTGCAAGTCAAGGAAGGGGGGGATTGTCTCCTTCGACGATGGTGGGCTGGGAGGAATGGAAAAAGAGTGACAAATACAAAGGGAAAGAATAAGCAACTGAAGTAGGGGAAAGGATGGGAGAAGGATGCAGAAGACAGGAATGGCTGAAATGAGAAGGAAATACGAAATCTGGAGTGTCCAGTCTGAGGGACAGAATCAAAAGGGAGGAGGCAGAGTAATGCAAAAGAAGGAGGTGCAGAAGTAGCAACAAATAAATAACCAAGGGATATGATTATCTAAAATGGCTGCTGAATAGGAAAATGCCTGATTGAGCTGCCATCTCAAGTGCTACCGAATCTGGAAGGTATTCTTGCCTGCAGCTCTTAGCCTATTGTGCTGTTCAAGGGGTCTCCCCTACAGGTTTTGCCATCTGGAGGAGCTCTGGTATATTCTCTCTTGCTTCCTTGCTTCTCCATGTTATTTAAATTCACATCACTTTTTCTTTGTCCAAGCCTCTTACTCTCTCATTTGTCTTTGTAAATGTGTTATAATTCAGTGTTGTGACATTTTAACTGAATTATAATTTTAGTTTCTGAGACAGGAATAGGTGCAGGATGAAGGACAAGATTCATTTCAATCTAAAGACTGACAAGTATACTTAAATTAACCTTAGAATAAATACAGTAAGAAATGCCATTTTGCTCCCCAGCTTTGTGTATGCAAGGCAAGTGAGTATATTCTATCAAGAAAGTATTTTCACAGTTGGGACTGTTTCCTCAGCACAGGTGCTGAAATTGTGTTTTTTAGATCTCAAAACTAATTGAATATTCCTGGAAGAAATAACAAAGGAAAATGTATATTTAACAAGTGCTTTACAGCTCTGTCAATCAAAATCAATTTACACTGGGAAAAAATGCAGTGTCAGTGACTGCTTCTTTCCCTTGATGCTTGCCAGAAGCACAAGACAAAACTGTATTGTGGTAAACAACTACACTGGGGAATGGGCCGAGGGAGGTGGATGTCATAAAAAATTACCAGTCTGAAGTTCAAAGTGCAGGCCTTTGGGGTACAAAGATTTGAACCCATCTCCATACACTATACCTTGGTGTCTCATTGTAGGCACCTAGAGCAGGGCATTAATCATCAAAATGGATGCCAGTACAAATTATTCAAAATCAGGTGCAAAAGATGCGATTGATTGAGTTGGGCAGGAATAATGAAAGCAGTTTCTTAAGTCTCTCAGAATTCAGTTCTTCAAGACTGGCCTTAAATATAACTGTAGTTATAGTTGAACTTCTTTTCATGTTACAATTATATATTTCTAGACCATAAAGATCAGATATATACTTCTGCCTTAAAATTTCATAACAGATTTTACCAGTGCGAGCCCTTGAATGTATTGTTCTTTTTACAAGTCTCAGCAGCTCTCCCTGTTTCAGTGAGAATGAGTCGGGATTTTAATTAATGATTTTTGAAACAAACAAAAGGAAAGTCCTCTGAATATCATTCTATCACTACCTACACAAGGAGAAAAACTGACCATCTAGAAAATTATGCATCTGAATTAATGAATCTGATAACTAAATACTGGGGTTTTTTTCCAGTCAGACAGGAGTAAGATTAGTGCATCTGGCATAGAGACCAGAGAATAATCAGCAATCTTAAAAACCATGAGGTGGAGGCAGAACTAATACTCTGAAAGACTCAATTTGTCTCATAACACACGGGTTTTTACAACTACCAGCCATTTACATGCCCCAGTCAGGAAAAGTTGCTGTATTTTCAGAAAGTGCCCAGCAGTAACTGGAAACCTTACATATCTTTGGAAGCTTCTTTTTGGATGACAAATACAACAGCACTGTGGCAATGCTGAGACTTTGGTGTCACACAGAGATTTGAATGCACCAAAAGCTTCATGGTATCCAGAAACACTTCTTGTTCTTCAGCCGACATTAATTATCAAGATAAAAGCTTCTTTGTGATGTTTTAAAATCAACTGAAGTTGACCCTCCTATTCCATTGATTGCAATAGGTAAAATCTCGCCTTGTTTTGCTTTGCATGTTGGTTTGCTTTGGGGGTGTTGGGAGTTTTTAATTTTTAATTCCACCATCTTCTATCCTTTTCATTCTTTCAGCCATTTTTAGAGGACCATCAGACTAATTTTTTTTTTCAAGCGAGGCAGCCTAGAAAACTAAAGCAAAAAAAGATTGTAACTAGAAATTCTTCTGTCTGACTGATCTAAGACAAAAAAAGTAATTTAGATTTCAGATTTTGCATGAAGTGGGTTAGTTTCAGTATACAAATCTAATTCACTCAACTTGGCAGTTACAAAAAGCATTTCTAGGGCCATATTCTGTACTCCCTTTCCTGATGAACACTACCCAAGGACAACTAATTAGAGTGCTTAAGGAGTAAGGTAAGCAAGGCTGGCAGAGTCTGAGCTTTTATTTACACTCTGTTATCTCTGTCCAAATGTTCAAAGCAATATGGGTGGTGACTGATTCACTAGTTAAATTCAAAACAGCATGTGTGTACAAAAGGCCGCCAAGTTTCTCATGTATACTGCTATTTGTGAGAAGCAATGCACAGACAAAAAAACAATCAAACAGTTTCTTAATTTCATTTTATATTTTTATTCCCATTGTAAGTACTAACAATCACCCAAAAGACCATTTCAATTTGGTTTGGATACACAATAGCATTAATCACAGTCCAGTTGGGCTTTTTTTTATTGCAGTTCTAGTATTTCATGATCTGTTTTAGTAATTCTGTTGTTGGTGTATTTGCTTCCAGCAAAATAGATTTTTCAGTGTTTGTAGATTATTTTAAAAGATTGTTAAAGATTAAAAAATCCATACTGCAATGATTAACAGAACATTAGCAATTAAGCGTATTATCTTCCATTTAAGATTAGTACTAAGCATATTTCATGATCCAAAACCTACTTTTTGTTGTGCATTGTCTGTTCTCTTTTCAAATAAGTCCATAAACAACTATAATATATTTCTTACATTACAGCAATTCATTGCAGTATCATTTTTTATTGGATTGAAATCCTTTTAGGAGAATGATGTAAGTAAAACAAACCTAAAAAAGAAAAGGTTCTGTTTAAGCAAATGATGTTACACACAAACAAATGCTCAGGCAGTATTGTGATGTATAAATTAGAGTGGCTACAAAACAAGAGGGATGTTCTAAATTCACTTGCTTATTATTTGGGGAAAACACATCACATTGTATTTTAGTCTTCAGGCAAAGAAGAATCACAAAATACAGTCAAAGAGATCTTTCATTCTATCTTTTAAAAGCCTGTGAAATGAATTCCTTCATCAAATTTATTAATGTAAAAGCAAATTCAGAAAACTTATTTGTGAACGCTGTCCTGTTAAATTATGAATACCAGTAATAAATTCTTTAGTTCTTCATTTATTTGCATACTCTGCATATGAACAGACATGAATATATGTATGAACAAAATATGCCTATTGTAAAGCCATACACAAAGCTAATGTGAATGCTTATGCTGTACAGTGTCAGAAAAGGACAACTTACTAATCAAAGTTGAGAGGAGAAAGAAGCAAAGAAAAAAGCAGATGACGCACAAGAACTTTGTTGGTTGTCTTTGCATGACTTCTGTGTGGAAGAAAATGTCTGCTTTGGATATAGAGTCATCAGCTAAAAACCTCTTTATCATGCAATGAAGGAAGTTTGGGATCAAGATCAGCTTCTAAAAGGGGTTTAAACTAGACTTATAGATAGTCATGTGAAGGGAAAGAGGAAGGGGATCAAGTGTGGAGCATGTTATCCTAAGTTTTGTCTGAGCATGAGAGGGTGTGGAACATTGTGGGAGTAAGGGAAGGAATGCTGTTTTTAGAGGGAAACTTGCTAAACTGACAGTGCTGGCACTCAGTACAGACTGAATCACGGACTCACTGAACACTTCTGGTGGGGATACTGCTCGAAGACCTTATTCCAGTCACAGCATGTATGTAAGATGTTATCTAGCCCCTCCACAAACTGCGGGAAAGATGGAATTCCTGAGTTTGATGCATAGGGAGGGACTCTTCTTGTATTGCTCTTAACGGTTGCGACACCTGGAGATACTCCACATAATAATTATTCACCATTTCATCTTCTCATGCCAACTGTCCACACTTGACTACCCATGGAGCATATATTTGAATTCATAACGCATAGTCTCTTCAGTGCGATTTAATACAAACATATGCTAACAAGCAAGAAATGAAAATGATATTCTTATAGATGAGCTAACGGAATCTTCCTATTTTGCCATTACCTACAGATTGGGTTGGTTTTTCCAGCCCTAACCCTTTGCTCTCCCATTAAGCATTCATACACACACACATGCATAGACATACACAGACATGCAAACACAGTATGTGCAATACAGTACTCAGTGGTGCTATAGGAGCTAGTTCTGAATGATGGCACATGGGCACTGGAAGAAGTGTAGTAACAAGGCTACAGCCAGAGCATATTGCATCTGCAAAACTGGAGTTTAGCACCTTGTTGTCCCCATGCACAGCTTTTCTTTGATTTGAGGTTACCTTCATTCCATGGAGAATAGGGACTTGACCCTTCTGACACTTCTTGTAACGTGTTTCTGCTGACGTCAGGAAGGCTACACTCTATAATGAACTCTACATTCACTAATAGGTATTACAGCAGCAACTTTTAAATAATTTCATATAAAGTAGAAGAGGTGTGCTTTAGGATTAATTTATCTTAAATAAAACTTAAGTCATGCATTCCTAGAGTACCACACACACACATACTTAAAGACAATTCTGCATGAATGCTTTGGTGTCCTGCGTGCACCTTTTTAAATGATCAGTACCATAAAAAACATTTCAATATCATTCCTCACAGTATGTATGTACCCAGTGTACCTCAGAATTATTTATTTCCTTTTTCACTTTATACATAATATCAGACTTGCATTTTAAGTATCAAAAATATGCTGTTAGAGGATCTGAATAATAAATGGCATAAATCCAGAGTTTTAATCAAGGGGTAAAATGACTTAAGATAAGACCTTTGGTGAATAGATGATGAAAACCAAACATTTTCAAAAGCTACACACCATTTATGGTCTTATGCTACCAACAGCTGGCCAATCAACTCCGGGTTTCTGTCCTTTATTAATGCCATGATAAGAGCAGCAGCAGAATTTACTGTCTCCTGAAGCAGCAAAGGGTCCTGGAAAAAAAAAAAAAAAAAAGGTTGGGGAGCAGGGAAAACAATACAATACGTTTACAAAAGTGGGAAAAGTAAATATGCAAAATCAATTTTCAAGTATGCCAAATTACCATATTGTTGTTGAAACAAATAAAACCATTTATTTCTACTTGTTAGAAGAACATCTAAAACTCGTATTTTATTTTACTATACAATTTCATAGTAATAACCATTTTCCCCAATCTCCATGATGCAAAACTGCTGGAATTAATATCATCTATCCAGAGACCACCAAAATGCTTGATTCTGTCACTTGCTTTCTAAATGATTTTTAAAAGCTAAAAAGCAGTAGAAACATTGGGTTTGAAAAGATGGAACAAAATGGAGGGCTTAATTGAGTAGCATAGTTAAAGATCTGCAGTTTTAAGAACCTACTGAATCCCATCTTTAATCTACAAACTACTCAGAGACATTTAAGCACTGGGACTTCACTGGTTTAAGTTGATCTTTGTACCAAATAACTTCAAAAAGTAGTCTGGTTTTGACAGGCAATTATGAAACCAACAAAGGAAACTAATAAAACGAGACATTGATTCTGTGCTTCTAGCTGAGCACTCCAGCTCACATTTGAAAGAGTCTTTTGTCTAATTGCCAAGGTTTTTTAATTGTGTTGCCTATAAAAGTTTGGTCTTTTGCTACCAGTAACATTCCCATTTGCTCACTGGGAAAGTAGAAATAGGTGTAGTCAGGCACAGCGACATCCCTAGAGAAAGAAATAAGAGGGAACAATTCCTGTGAAGCAACAGAGAAAAAGAAAGGTCCACAAAACTCTAGGGCAGGGAGAATCTAGAAGTTATAAATGCAGACGGAAAGCTACAAAGAGAAATCAAAAGCAGTTCTCCATGGCCATGATGGCTAAAACTGGAAGCAATAGGTTTTGACAGTAAGGACTGGCATCCAGTGGAACCATCAGATCAAGGAAACTCATCCTGAGGATCCTGTAATACGAGACTTGCATCCATGTAAAATGAGATGTAGATACAGCTTTCTGCTTGGGGTAGAAGGATGGATCATGGCTAGGCTTCGCGAATGAAGATTTGGGAAGGGCTCTACCCACGCTTGCTGCAAGCGCGCTGATGGCTAAAGAGGCCAATGTGAGACAGGCAAGTCCGGTTGCAAAAGGCACAGCAGAAAGTCTCCATAGGTGGTGTTGGTGAGGCACGGTTCTTTCTGCGTTGTCTTTTCTCCTCGAGACTGATTCTGTGTGCATTCTCAAAGGAATCAGCAGTGTTATGGATGGTGTGTCTCCACGCCTCCCGACTGGAGGCCAGAGTGGACCTTCAATGGCAGTCAGTATGGCCAAGGCTGAGGTATTGTTTCAGGGAGTCCTTGTATCTCCTCTTTGGGGCTCCTCTCTTGTGGCAGCCAGTGGCAAGTTCACCACAGAGCACAATCTTAGGGAGGCAGTGATCCTCCATCGTGCCAGAAGGATGGAGCAAATTGATTCTATATATTTTTACCTCTTTTTTATTAAGATGCTGCATGAAGGAAGAATTTGTACAGAATATCTAAGTTGGATTAATGGAGAAAGAAGAAACTGTTTCCACAACTTGTACAAAACCATAACATCCAATTAGGAATTAGGCAACTGCTGAAGAGACTTACCTATTCAGCTAACACAGAGTGGATCTGGAGATTAAGAGGTTGTAGCTGAAGGAAAAACCAAAAGGGGAAAGGTGTCCCTGGAACACTCTCGGTGTGGAATTAGGTCCAAAGAAGGGCCACAAAAATGATGAGAGGGCTGGAGCACCTCTGCTATGAACACAGGCCGAGTGAGTTGGGGTTGTTCCACCTGGAGAAGAGAAGCCCTCGGGGTGACCTTACTGCAGCTTTTCAGTACTTAAAGGGGACCTACAAGAAAGATGGGGTCAGACCTTTCAGTAAGGCCTGTAGAGACAGGACAAGGGGTAATGGTTTTAAACTCAGAGAGGGTTAACTCAGGCTAGATACAGAGAAGATAGTTTTTATGATGGAGTGGTGAAATAGTGGAGCAGGTTTCCCAGAGAGGAAACCTGTTTGAACAACCTGATCTAGTTGAAGATGTCCGTGCTCACTGCAGGGGGGGTTGGAATAGATAACTAACCTTTAAAGGATGCTTCCAAACCAAACTATTCTGTGATTCTATGATAATACTCTTATTAGCTTTATGATTTATGTAAATTACAGAAAACATGCCAGAGAAGTAACAATAGAATTTAAAATAGTTAGTTTATAACTGATTCTTTTATCATTCCTGAAAAAAAAAAAAAGATGTTTGTATTTGACTAGAATTTTGTCCTAAAAATAATCAAATAAGTAAGTTGTTACAAATTGTAACCATGCCAAAGATTACACTCCTCACAAATTCATGTTATATGTTCTAATATGAAGTAAAATTATTTATTAGTTATTTATTAGAATTATGGTAGAATAAAAACATTCACCACGTATGTATCTTGCTGTTCACTGAGTGACATCTCCTATCAGTTAAGCAAGGAGTGCAGAAGTGTACTTAAGTCCTGCTCCTTCAGGACCTTTTGTCATGGACCAAGGGTGCAAAGATGGACTCAGAATTTACTACTCTGGTTCGGTAGCACTTTCATTCCCTCATTTCCCACGGGTATAAACTGCTGTATAATGCAGGGGGAGAGCAGAAGTCACATGCACACACCCCTCAGAGGGCAAACACTGCAGTTCCTTTCAAGATCAAACAACACATTTCTTGCTATTCAGCAATGCCAAACCTCTTTGTGCCCCTCATCACTTTCTGTTCAGTTTGTCTTGAGAAGCACTTCACAATTACAGACACTGTTTTCCAAATGGGCTTCCAGCCATATCTGAAGTTGGCTGGAGGTGTATATTTTTTTTTCCATTTCACAAAAAAGAAATAAAATACACCTGGCCAGGAATGCTCTTTATATTTCTCCCAATAAATCTTTCCACATACTCTGTTGGTTACTGGATTCAGTACACATTCCTTTGTGGTAATAAATTATTTAAGTTTTTGAACATAAAAGGAAGCAAGAGAAAGAAATTTCACTTTCAGAGGAGAGATTGAAAGTGACACCATAAGATTCCTTTAGACTGAAAAAACCCTTTTCTAAAGCTTTAGCGCTAATTTCCATGTTCTGAAGAACAGACGTGCAAAAAATTATGAGTAATATTTGTAACACAGGCAACGCGGCAGAGTAATGCATACAGAAACCTGTGTGCAGAAGTGGTCTATAAACCACCCTGAAATCGACTGCTGAATTGAAATGAGTTAAAAAACAGAAATAAAAAAAGTAAGCAGCACAACTTGACATTTTACAATTACTTAATTTCCAATAATGTAATTATTAATACTATTATTACAACTATTCAGGAAACCTACTGGCCCCTGTGCAGGATTGGTCCTTGTAAGTGTGTTTTTTGGAAATAAGCAGAAGTATTTTTCATTAAGGGAATATACATTATCTTACTTAAATAGCAAATGTAATAGGAAATACAGTCTTAATTCTTAGTACGGCTACAGTTAATGGTTTAATGACCTCATGAAGCAGGTACTGAGGATTGCAATGGGACAATCCTTTAAAATATTTATCAGAGGGGTTACTGATTTTAGATTTATGCTGCTGCTCCTTCCCAGTAACATTGTGCCATTCCAATCTCAGGGTCATGCATTCATTGAAAAGTGTCCAGCACCTGGCTCATGAGCGTCTGAGCATAGGAGAATTCAGTGCCACAGAGGTCAAGCGTGTTCTGACTCTTAACTTGCTTTACTCTCACAGGCACAGTCTTCCTGGAAAGAGGTAGTAAATAACACAATGCACTGGACTCTTTCAGGAATTTCAAAATCATTGTATATGCTGTATCTTTCTGAGAATCGAAAGTCGCTCTCGTGCTATGAATCATTATTGTAGTATCCAATAGTCATTGACTGGGCATGATTTAAAACTTTTGTTGATTATTTNAAAAAGAGAGAGAGAGAAAATAAATGCTAGCAATTGAAAGGGAACGCATTGTTCCAAGGTGTAGGCATAATGCTGACTGATGATGAAACAGGTAAGGTATTAAGTATTCTTTCTCTCCTCTGAATCCTGCTGAGACTTTATTTCATTTTAGGCTATTACTGTGCCCAGAAGTAGGTATTTTCAATGTGCTGCCATGATACTTAGCTTTTTCTTAAGTATTTATATGTAATTTGGACACCAGCAGTCTTTGCAAAGAATGCTGAAAAGAATTAAAATGACAGAATTCAAGAATAATCCAGGAAAGGAAAAAAATCTTGTAGGTCTTTATTAATTTAAAGTTAAACAAACAGGCAAACACTTCAAGTGCCCCAGCTATACCCTTAAGACACCCACGTTTTTGACACTACAGTGTTATTTCTGGCAACAGTGCTGATTACAGCTGATATTGTATACTTCAGGGAGGCTTCAATATGGATGCCAGGACAAATTTAATCTACCACACCTAACTCCATGGCACATACAGGCCTCCAATCTTCTTTTATTATTCAATGGAATAGCACTAGATCTTTCAAAAATCTCATTATTACTTGCAGGAAGTCAAATAATCAAGCAGAACCAGGTCTTCACATGTCTAATTGCTTGATGTGTTTGCATATATTGTAAGCATGATAAAGACCAGGATGTCAGACCAGGCCGATCAATACAAATCCTCGTGTAGCCCACGAGAGCCCTCGCACATTACTGCCCTCCCACTGCTCAGAGCTGCCAATCCCAAGCACAGAAGGTCCTTCAGCACACCAGTCAGTGAGTGCACAGCCGTGCACACACTGCATGGATCAAGCACGGGCCGTTCTTTTCCTCATTAACAAAATCCTTAAAAAAGACCATGACCTTTAAATAAGACTCGGAGGCAGTAATGACTTCAATGAAGTAATAACTGAAGTTCCACATGATCAAGTGGTGTGCCATGATCCCCCCAAACCATTGTGATATTCACTGTCAGTTCATTTCATCCAGTTGATTTAAATGATCCTCCTGTGAAAAGAAAAATCAACCCCCCCTAACATTTCTTCCCCATTAATAAATAGAACTTTTTATTGTTTGAACATATTATTAACTACATTTATAAGCTAAAACCAAAACTTTTACCACTTTATATTTATGTACTTTGGAAAAGAAAGTACTCAGAAACACTGCCAACCTTGTAAACCATAAATCCACATAACAGCACTTTGATTCCAAAATAAAATATCCACTTTGTCTGTTATTAAACAGTAAAAATATTCCAACATAACCATATTGTGTGATGGCTGTAACTCATACTCAGAATTTATTTGATGTAGAGTCCTGACTGTAGGGGTTCTCTGGTCTGCAGACTAAGACTGGGAATGGATACAGGGACAGAGTTAAAGCTGTGTTTGGAATAAGCAATCTGATATTTTACAAATGTGCATTTATTTAAGAAACTGTGAGGATATCTGAATATTTACTGACATTCCCTTAACTATTCATTTCCTTGCTTCAATCTGTTTAGGATTTATTTTTTTTTCCCAGCTGGAACTTCACATACATGCATGTCAATTTGCATATATACTAGTTCAGTTTAAGAATAGCTTGAAAAACACACCTACCCATTTTATGTTAAAAAAAATAAAATAAAATAAAAAAAGCCTCTGCAGGTATTACCTCTCTCTTTCTCTGCCTCCTTCTGCATCCCACCGAAAGAACAAAACTGTTGTGTTCCATTATTTGCATTCTGTTTTACTGTAATATTATTTGACTTTCCATTTAATATTGTTTTTAAAGAGTAATAGAATTATAATGCCACTCCTGATTATATGGCTGACACAGAACCTGAAAACAGGATTTAAAGATGCTGCTAAACTTTGGCAATATCAATATTAATATGGTTACGTTTGTACCAGGAACAAAGAGAAGGCCAGGACATGCACTGGCATGCCAGCATGCTCCTGCCCTTGCTGTTCCATTGTAAGTCTGCTCCCTGGCACAGTTTTGGCTCCTGACAACTAACTTGTTTCCAGACAATGGCTGGGCATGGTTCAGGGAACAGCACAGGCTGAGGACTGCTCCCAAGGAACAGGCTGAATGAGGCAACCCCCTTTCAAGAAAGGAGAACTTAGCTGTATGGAGACAAGGCATGCTGTGCCTCTTAGCCCCAGGACAAGAGAACCATCCCTGGCCTGTTTTCTTACCAGTATGGATGTAGCCTAAGTATCGCTGGGAAGTCACAGCTGAGCCATTCCCTCCCTACCCAAACGCATCAAGAAGACGCAGGACAACATCAAATAGTGTTCCCCAGAACAAGGCACAAATCACATGTTTCTAATGCATAAGCGCAGTCATTAAAGAAAAAGATAACTAGTCTGTGGATACCTTTCCCACCAAAACAGAGAAGGAGAGAGGGATGAAACACACTGGAAGACAGCACTTGTGCTGTAGTGCACATTCCTGCCACCTTATGGTAAAAGGCTGGAGCCAGCAAAAGGAAGTCATGCCTCCTGCTCCTTTTTGCCGGGTGGGCATGGGTGCACACCAGGTACACCACCAGACATGTGCAGAAGAGAAAAGTGCTAAAACAGTTTCTGTTCTGACAAGCACCTTGCAAAAGACTATATTGGCACTACAAGAGATAATTTAAAACTCCACAGACTGCTGCAATTTATATTAAGGCTATACCAGGTCCCTCAAAAACTCACCTGATGTCAAATACTGAGAGTTTTATTTGCACTCAGAGACCCTGCGTAGAGAATCTAGCCTCAAAAATGCAATACTTGAAATTTTCTTTCTCAATTAATACTTTCAATTTAAAGAGTTGATCTGAAGATGGAATGAGATTCTTCCACTACCAGAAATCAATTATCTAACATGGTTTGTTGTTTAGTCTCACCATCAGGAATTCACTGGTAGATTCATGAAGAAGCATTTTTCCCACTCAAGATAAGTAGTGGCATGCATCCACATATTAAAGCAACCTCCATTTCTTTAAGAGTACAAATTAATCTGAAGTCTCCTTTCTTCTTAAAATGCTTCCACATCACATTTTTGAGTCCATGTGCCAAAGGATCTATTGATAAGTGACATCTCATACATAATATCAACACAGCAATTTATCTCAATAAGAAGATAGCTATGCAGATCATTCTAAAAGATAAGAAAACTATTTCTCTGAATATTTTTAGGCTTCCTTTCAAGTAATATATAAATAAAGCAGCATTTGAGTTCAGATAGGTAGCTGCATTCAAAATTACTTGAGCAGTTTCATAATTGAACCTCTGTACACACAGCCATGCTTCCTCTCTGAGCTAAGAAAATGCAATCAATTCTTCATTAGTGGACACTCCTCAAAATAGAAATTTGAAATCTAGATACTGAGGATGCAACAAGGATTAAGGGAAAAGATGAGTGGGACTAGAAGAACCAACCTGTCACTGTGCTAATGTAGCATAGCAGACCTCTTAATTAATGAACTCTGACAGATCTGAGTTAATTCCCTGTAATTAAATAGTCATACATCCATGCTAATCAACCCAAACTTGGATAAATTGTGCATAAATACAAGATACTGTACTGTATCTCCATCTCCTATGCTATTTATCAACCATGCTTCTTGTACTTTGTCCTAAGAAAATGGAGAGCCATTGACATTTAAAATGACTCTGAGAACAGACAAATATTTTAAATCTTCTGGAGTCTGTGAGGATTATGTCTCTAGTGGTTTTGGTTTTATCTTTTCACCTCTGATTCACAGATTTAAAACTGAAGGTTAACTTTGCTCTTTTGTTAAAAGACTCCCACAAAACAGCACAAACAAACAAACAAAAACTCAAAAAGGATTCCTTTCCCTACTGTGAACAAAATAGACAGATTTACCCTTAATCAGCAGGTTTAAAACAGCTCCATTATCTATATGTTCTGCAGCATATATATGATCAGGGTTCAGTTCCCCTCTTTGTATGAGGCAGTTATTCCATCCCAAACTCACACTGGTTTTGGTTTGGGGTTAAAAGGCCTGTGGAGGAATACCCATTCCACACACAGCTGCTGCATTACAACAGAAAGATTACAGGACTCCAGCCTAGATCCTAGTTCAGACACCTCACAGACATGAGCTTGGGGTCATTGCCTGTGTCTTCTGTAGACCTAGACTTTATATTTCCTTGGATTTGTCTTCTCCAAGTCCTTTTTTTTTTTTTTTTTACCCTGTAACAAACACTGCTAGTGTGATCATACTGAATGATCAATAAAAACTCCTGGACCAAAAAAATTCCCTGAAGAGTTTGTTATAAAGAACATTTTCTGCATATTCAATCACTGCGACTTTAGCAAGAGTTTTCATTCAGCACTTACCACTATCTGATTGAAGCTCTTGGCAAGAGTGAGTGTGCCAGCAGTGATAGCACAATGCCTGTCAAACATCTTTCCTTTTAAGTTGCTCAAAAACTACCTAAAACTTGAGCTAACAGCCAGTTCGGCCATCTGTATGGGACTGGTGCAAAAGTACTGGCAAAAATAGGCCATTTAACAGATGTGGTTGCTGCAAAAGTATATTATGTGTTTGAGGTTTCTTAGAGGTGGTCTCCTAATACATTGTGTTACCAAGTAAGTATAAAATATGAAATGTATTCATGGTAATATAGGTTAGTGATACCACTTGCCAACCTTGTAAAACACACCATAAGTGATTTCAAGGGAAAGGAAAAAATGTTTCTTACTATCAAAATAGGAAAACTGAAAGTCTGCCAAGGCACAGGAGGCTTGCTTTCTCCTTCGACAACCTGCACTATGACCTGCTGAAAATCTAATACTGGTCTGAAGCCGAGTAAAGCTGTGGCCAGTCTTTCCTCTGGTTTCAGAAAGCTGTGGATCAATCTAATCAAGCTAACAAATTCAGGCAGGAGTGGGATACAAGCCTTCCATGCAGCAGCAGCAGCATATAGAATCAGGCAATTGTAGAATATCTTGAGTTGGAATAGACCCACTAAAAATATCAAAATCCAACTCCTGGCCCTGCACAGGACAGCCCCAAGAATCACATCCTGTGCCTGAGAGCACTGCCCAAACACTTTTTGAACTCTGTCAGGCTTGGTGCTGTGACCACTTCCCTGAGCAGACTGTTCCAGTGCCCAACCACCCTCTGGGGGAAGAACCCTTTCCTAACATCCAACCTAGACCACTCCGGACACAACTTCATTCCATTTCCTTGGGTCACCAGAGAGAAGAGATCATTGCCTGCCACTCCACTTCCCCTTCTGAGGAACTTATGACAGCATTTTCCTCAGTGTGTATTCTCCGGTGCCTGTTCCACTGTGAGAGTCTATAAATACCTGGATGGGCTGCAGTGGTTAAGTTTTGCAGCCAGCCAGGAATACACAGCAGACCCACCACACACACATATGCAGAAAAATCGAGTTAAATACTGCTGGCCTCCTGCAAAGTGTAACACTCCAGTCATGCAAATCATTTACAGACTTTTGTAGCACACCAGGCACAAAGCAAAGACAGAGCAGATATGGATCTGTATGCATGCATTTGACACATGGGGTTAGCAGCAGAGCAAAGCAGTTCAGCACAGTTTAGCTGGTTTTCTCCTATTATAAACTGACAAATGCAGCACCTTCAAGCTCCATTTCACTCAATGACTGGTGTTTTAGTCCTAGCTGGCAGTAAAATAAGGAAGGCAAAAATGTGTATGTAGGGAAAGACAGAGAGAGTGATGAGGGAGTAAGTTAGAAGAAACTAAAGAGTTAAAAGTTTAAGTACACAATTATCTCAATCCTCAGAATATAAAAAGATATGCCATTGCTAAAGATCAGGTAAGATTACATCAATGCTCTATCTGATAGGCAAACTGTGTCATATACTGCAGGTAAAATAAATAATTTTTTTAAATCTTCAAAGAAACACATTGGACATTTGTCAGTACGACAACCGACATTTCTATCCAGTGAGAGCTGAGGTTATTACTGTAATCATAAAATTATTTTTAAAGATATTACAAAAAATTACAAAACCTACCTATTGGGGACAGAGAAAACAATACAGCACTGCTTCATATATATTTCCACCATGAGCAAAAAAGTACATATATTATGGTACATTTAACACAGTATATTTCAATATTAGAGGGATTTCCTTTCTATATCATATTTTATTCACAAAATGGATTGGTTGTGTCACTTTTCAAGAAAAAAAAAATCAACACAGTAGTTCACAAACATCTAAGTTCCTAATAGGCAGTACAAGACATGAAATACTTTAGCTATCACAGGTTACAGAATTTGGACACAATTGTGCTGCAGCAGTTTCATAAAGCTTGTAACATACAGTTTGTGATTGTGACTATCAGTATTATATAGAAAGACTGGGCAACTTTTAACTAGTGACTGTAACAAAATGGTATGGTCTTTGAAAAGAACAAGTGATGCACTTGACTCTCCTGGGGAATGCTAAATATCAGTGCAGATGAAATGTGAGCATTTTTTTCTTTCTTCCCGTCTGAAGCACATTTTTCTTCCCTTCTATATGTGCTAACATCTTATGGAATATTATGCATAATAGGCATCCAGCTCTCCAAAATGAGAAGAGGCATGGGTCCATTCATTAAAATGGACACATGCCAATGTTCAGTCATTAAAACCTTCATTATACAACTCCTACAGACTGCGAATAATCTGAAATACAAGCATACAGCTGCAGCAACTAATTGATTGGAAACATTCCTCTTGATTACAGATAATTTATTTGAGATGGTTCAGCAGGAAAACTGTATAGCCTACTAAAAAATAAAATTAAAACTTCTCCTTTGGGGAAAGAAGTAAACAAAACCCAAGAGATTCTCAGGGACAAAGTATGTCTACACATGTGCTGGGCTATTGTTCACATCCAGCCTTCTGGCTTCCAAACTTTTAGGAGGATAATATCAGTTCAGTGGGGTAAAGGCCACATTCCAATCTTGGTTACAGAAATACAAACCAAAGTAATGACAGTATTACAAGCCTGGTTATTTTGCAGTTGCAAAGACTGAATTTCAGCTTTAAACTCTGTATTTTGCTACAGAAGATCTAATATGCAACTGGTTTTAAACCGTTCTCTCAAAATTTCAAAAGCAGCTTTAAAATAACTCAAATGTCAGTGCTTTGAGCAGTGAGACATAGTGAGAGGGAGTGGCTGTCCAGAAGCTCATTGCTAGACATTTGATATCGCAGATTTCCCTAATTTGATACTCTAACTTAAACCTAGATAGCTGTATTCAAAGTGGATCTCAAGGCACATCATCTCATCATTCTGTGAGGAGGGACTGATTGAAGAATAAATAATAAAAACTTTATGTTTAAGTTACACACTGAAATAAGAAAACATTCTTCAATTACACCTTAACATTTAAAATTGAATGTCTATCCTACAGCTTTCATCTCACCATTTAAATTCCACTTCTTTGACTACATCTGTGTGATGTTTAGGCATAGTTTATGTCCCATCTCTGACTTCTTTTCCTGTCTACAGTTGAGGATCTACAGCCTACTGGAAGGAAAAAAACATATAAATTCCTCCAATTTAAGGCTTTTATATAAGACCAAGCTAGTCCAGACTGATGGAGAAGTGTCCAGAAATTAGAGATTACAAGGATATGAGGTGACATCTCTCCTTGAAGAGTAAGAGGAGAGGAGTCAGCAGGGACAGAACAAGTTACAACAGAAGTTACTAATAAGATTCATTCCCTTTGTCTCTCACACCAAAATGACGTTTCAATATATCAATTTTGCAGTAATTCAGATGGTTCTCAACATTCCTTTGCACAGAATATGGACTTGTTCTCTGCTCCAAAGCAGTCTTCGTGCAGTGAATGTAATAAGCTTGCATTTCTTGCAAGCATAAATAATTCCATAAGCAAAGAAGCTCAAGCACAGATACACTCAAATATACTCAAATGCATTCAAAACTGCTGGGAATGGAGGACCTGCATTTGCCTCTCTTGTTTTCTTTCAGGTATGGTGCCTACACAATGTATACCTAACCACTTAAAACTGGACAGTTTATCTTAACAGCATCATTGGACATGAACTCAATGAATTCCTATCCACTATGTAGGAGGAAATAATAATAATTTCTAAAAATGTCAATCCAAACTCTCAATTTCTCTATTCTTTACTCCTTTGTCCTTCTTAATCCATAGCTTAAAGCCAGTGCAAATAGAGTATCTATCCTAGTTAAAGTTTTCAGCTAAGCAATGGGGGGAGCATATAATTTTGAAAAATTAATCCTAGAGGAAAGATGAGTCTTAAAATCTGGTGTGAGCAGAGGCATTGAGTTTAGAAGGCAGCAGCAAACAGTCTAATCCAACAGATGGCACAGAGAATTATCATAAAAACACATTAGGAAACCACTGTGACAAAGAGCTCCTTTTGCACCAAGCGGTTAAGTGTTGGAACAGATTACCCAGGGAAGTGGTGGAGTCACCATCTCTGGAAGTGTACAAAAAATGGGTAGATGTGTCACTCTGTGATACAGTTAAGTCGGGATGGTGGTATGCTGTCAAAGGCTGGACTTGATGACCTTGGAGACCTTTTCCAACCTCAAAGCTCATGGTGTGATGGCTGTTCTGACTCTGACCCTCCACCTGAACATCCCTCCACTGTTAAATCCAATGGAGAAATCTCTCCTGCCACTAGCTACTGACCAAACCATGGCACAGCTGGAATGCAAATAGCCAGTTTCAAAAAACCACCCTTTGAGTATAAGCCCAGTGATAAGAAGGCAGAAGAGAGCACATAACTTGACTTGTAGCAAAACCATAGTAAACATAAAGCAGTTAGTACCATTCCTCAGGGTTCACCAATAAATCCTTATCCTTAAACTCAAAATGTATAATCCCTACAGTTGTAAGGGGACAGATGTGCTTGCTTTTAGATTCTATTTTTCTCTTAGGCTATGAGGGTCCAGCTACACCACAAAGATGGAGTTCACAGATGTTTCCTTACATAAAAATCAGGGTTTGCCAAGACAGGCTTCTCTTTCCTTCTGCCAGCAAGTATCAGCCCAAACCATATAACACAATAGCCTGTCTATATACAAACAAAGGCACTCAAAATGAAAATATATCCAAGTGATAAAAGTCTTGTAAAAATAACCAAAAAAAAGTGCTCTTAGAAGAAAGGTTATTTTAAAGCTTCAAAGAGAAACAGAAAGAAATAGAATAAAAAAATAAAGGAATGAGTCTTGCTTTAGCAGATGGATTAATTGTACTCTATAATTAAGACATTTAAAATAAAACAGGTGAAAAAATTTTAGCTATGAACACATCTATTTTTATGAGATTATCATTCAGTGTTAAGCCTGTTCTTCAGGTACGTTGTATCTTGAGCTGCTTAACACCAAAGTTACCAAAGTTTCCTTTCAAAACACCCTAAAACCATCTTGTGCCTGCTTGCAACTTTAAGTATGTCTATGACTGGCTGCAAAGATAAGTTTGATTCTCCCTAGTACTTTCTTGTAATAGGCATTTGATTAAGAAACTATTTATGTCAGTTTCCAAGGGCATGACTAAACATGATGCCTAAGAGTTTACCATGCCGCTTACTCCTCACTTTAAAAATTGCGTCGTCCAAAGCTAATTGAAATCTGTGGGCTGAGAACAAGTGAGCAGTGCTATTTCCACAGTGATGGACAGCACTAGTATTTTTCATAAGAAAAGTGATTGCCATTCTTTCAAAACAGTAAGGTAAAAGAGGTGATATTAGTGTCTTGCAGACTGCCTGCATATGAAGTGGTTTTGTTTTTCAGCTTTCCCTATAAAAGCTGAATATTCATGTAAATTACTGATGACAGTATTTAGAAGTGATGCAAGAATCATGATATTGGATACTGATACTTGTACACCTCCAAACTCTCTAAAGTATTTTAAAATACGCTAATTGTGAACTATATTTAAAACAAACTCAAGAATAATTTAGACAGTTTAACAAAAACTTTGGATTATTTTCTGAATACAATGGTCAAAAATGAAAGCAAACGAATACTAAGCCTTTAATCTTATAACAAAAATTTGACAGCAGCTAACCATTACAGATCCTGGACATAAGATTACAGAGGATTTTTAAATTGGCTTTAAAAATCAGTCGATTTTTTCCCCCTAGAAACTGTATAATAATAAGTACATTCATGTTTAAAGGAAACATACTAACTTAATTTTGTAAGGTTCTAGTCTTTATACACAGCTACCGAGGAAATAAATCCCATGAAAGGGTCAGTTACTCAAGTGAGAACACTGGATGGCACAAATATGAATCCCAGCACCCACCATGTGAGCCCAGATATCAGAGCTTGCAGGGCTGTTACATCATAGATTTGTCTCGCTAAAAAGAAAAGGAATGTAGCTCTGTTTAAGCCTTGTTCAAAGTGAAAATATAGTTCAGCTGCTCAAATAAGTTAGGTGTCAGTTAAGAACAAACATCCTGGTGCTTCAACTAGAAAGCACAACTTTTACTCTGACCTTTTTTTTTCCTTCCAGCTTCAGTATTTGTTTCCAAGTTCACAGCTGCATTTAGAACTGCATGTATCTTTTTACATGGACCCTGATTTCACATTGTTCATCCCCTCAGCCTGTATTGATTAGATGAATGTGTGGTTTGGCGTTTCATGGACATGTTTTAAAAGTTTCCTCTGGACAAAAGGAGTAATCTCAAACTCCATTTCCACTAATTCCTCTCTTGACTCAATATCTCTTTTGTCTTCAACAAACTGTATTCCCTTGTGCCTGCTCTTGGCCTCAGCTTTTACCCTGCATGCTCTACTTCCATAAATCTGCTGCCTATTCTGTCAGCAGAGCTATGTCTGCAGCAGCACAGACGTGCCACAGCCTCGTCTCTTGACACTCCCAGTTGTCCTCAGTCACAATGTCCCCTTCACAATAACTACTGAGATTAACTTTCCATTATTTTACTTGAAGCTTACCTGTTAAGAACTGCTGCATTAACTTCTACTGCTTAATACCCTTTTATATGCTCAAAGTGAGATTCCATTCTCCCAGTCAAACAAATCTAACAGCTACACATTCCTTTCAAGGTCCATTAACAAAATACTGTTACAAAAATACAAAATACAAAAGCTGTCTTGTGCTTGAGACTGTCTGTGGACTTGTTCCAGTCCAAAGACGGGCCTTAAAAATCCCTTCTTAGTTACCTCTCCTTGATTATTTCCCACTGGTACCTACATACCCTTTCCTTTAACCAGATCAGACACTAGCTGAAAGGATTTCCTAAGTGGTTTAACCTAACCTTCATCTGAAAAAATATTCTTGTCTTCATGCTTCAGTGATTTTACTCTTCTTGTAACACTGATAGTGCAGCACATATTTTTACTGTATACAAACTAGACAGTATTATCAAAAAATGCTCTTTACCAATATCCTGGAGATATTGTCCAGCGATGAGTTCCAAAATCTACACTTTTAAGACACAGATCTTGCTTTTATAGAGAGAATCATTAGGTCCAAACCCACTATTGAAATCTTTCATAGTGGTAATGCATATCTACGCCAAGTGTATTATTCTGGTTGATGGTAAATTATGTGACTTATTATTCCTTTTTTTTTTTTTTCAAATATTTCAATACACTTTATAGCATTCTAATAGTAGGATGAAAATTTGAAGTGTCAATTTTAATTTTTGTGTATTTCTTTATGACCCATCTCAAAGCCTCATGAATACACACTGGAATTAATTTGATCAAATAAACTCAAAAATAAAATTCTATTGCATAAGATGGTAACAAATAAATTTGGGGGTATTATAATTTTGCAATGACATTTAAAATGCCTAATCAGAAAGGTTTTTTCTTGCTAAACATAAACCTAGATATTAGAAATAATATATTTTAAAATTTAGAGCTATTTATAAAATAAATTTTAATTATACCAAAAGTCAACTTTCCCAAAACACTTCTAGATTCACTCCAGCTCATTAGGATGCATTTAGGGAAGTAAGGAATTTAAAGAGCATTGTATATGAGTCCTTGGTTCTGCAACTATCATCATATTGAGTAAACAAATCACAGAATCATCAAGGTTGTTAAAGACCTTTAAGACTAGCAAGTCCAACCATCAACCCAGCACCACCACAGTCATCTCTGAACCATATTCCCAAGTGTCATGTCCAGATGCATCTTGAACACTTCTAGAGACAGCAACTCCACCACCTCCTGGCCAACTTATCCCAAGGCCAAACCACTCACTGAAACTTTTTTTTTCCTAATTTCTAAATACATGGTAACCAAATTCATATTCTGCATTCAGTAAATAAATACCAGGAGCTCCAAAGCCAGATCAGTCAGTAGAAGTGATCCTTTAATGTGCTTACTGATAACGTTCTGCGAAAGCTGCCATTGGCCGCCATGATGTTACTTTCTGCTTCGACTTTAGTCTGTGTGTAAAGGAACCAATACTGTATTTACACAATAGATAATACATAAACTGTAATAAGTTATGACAAGCATTGTATTTCAAGACAATTACAATTTGCCTCTACTAGCTTTATAAGGCATGAGACTAAATACCTATTGAGTTTTACCACCCAAGAAGTACTGTTTTGTAGTGAAATGCCTGGATTATATTATGGATATAAAATGGAAAATAAACTTCAAAATAAGGAAAACAGGCAATATGCTGATTTGTGAATGATCTCAGCTCCAGAACATTAATTTTATCAAGAAGCCTGGAGCTATTTATAATTTCTATCAGTTAGTTTTTGATTTCTTAACCTGTTAGGCAAAGAGAAATACAGTTCAGATTAAAAGAACTAGAAAAGAGTCATAAACAACATGACAAAGCAGAAGTATTGCATGACTGTGAGATTCTGCCAGCACCCACTGTTTACAGTTCATGCACTAATATGATCTGATTTGATAACTTAGAATCTGAAAATAACATTCCAGAACAGTGCTCATTCATGACCAAAGGGTCAAAACTCAAGAAGCATTCATTAAACAAACAGCCCATGAATCCTTGTATCTAAGTAGGGTAATTCAAACTGCTATGTAATTTGCAATTGCAGTTAAGGTTTGTTACTTTTGAAATCTTCTAACGTTTATTTTGGAATCAGTTTCTTCTCTTGCAAGAACTGCAAAACATAAAAAAGCATCACAAGCCACCAGAATATTTAGCTACTGCACAGATTGCCAGTCCCACTTTATGTAGAAACACATCCAAGATTCAGCATGAACAGATCATCAAGACTTGGTTTCATTCATTTCACTGGATGAAACCAAGTACCAGCAGAGGCTGTTGACAATCACAAACTCAATCAGCCTAAAAGTAGGTAGACCTGTACTTCCTGACGTCACACAGAATGAAGGTTGCAGTCATGTACTTCAAGTGCAGTAACTGAGGATGGCTGCCAGCAGCTCAGGAACATCAGCTTTCTTGGAAAGGTGTAAATATTTCTCATATGAATTGCTCATTTGTCACAAACATGTCCATAGTGTACTTAAGCTAGGATTCTAAATCTCTTACTTGTTTTAAGACAAAGCATCATTAATAAGTATCTGTACCTCAAAATATTTGAAATTAATATTGATAAAACATGTAAAATGCATAACTTTGTTTCTACTATAAAAAATTTCAACTGCATCTTCAAATGTGAGCCATCATAAGGAGAAATCAGAATGAACAATTTTGTGTTCACCCAAACCAACATTTTTTTCACCCCTTCTCTTAGCTGTCTACTGTTCTCTCTCTGTGGCAAATTTTGCTTTGCAACTGTGGCTTCAGACATCACATGAAAAGTAAAGAATGAAAACCAGAAAGTAGAACACTACCATGGAACTTAAACATGAGAACTATATAATCCTATTACATAAATAAAAGTAGGAATCAGATTCAAAGGCCAACATAAAAAAGTGAGAAATCTGGCTTGTATACTAGTCCGAAGTACCCTTTCGTATTTTATCTAATGTGAAAGAAGTTGAAAGTAATGGTGAACTACAGCCTCCTGGGGCACATGTATTAACAGCAATTGAATGACAGCAGAATATACCAATAATAATAATATATCCTGTCCTTATTAATAAAGCAGGTTAATAGATGAATTAATTTATAGTGAGAATAAAGTCAACTTTGGAATACAAGTCCATTATTATTTCATAAGGATTCTTTAGTTAATTTTTATTCCAAGTCCAAGATCAGAATAGTTTGCAATAGTATTTTGGAGAGAAGGCCAACAACTGGACACTTAAAGACAAAGGATTAACACTAAATTGATATAANCTAAAATTTAAACTACCACATAAACCCTATGCAATAATTTGATCTACCATATATAGAAAAATGTTTTAAAATACATTTTTAAAATATCATTCTGTATAACATAAGGAGCTCTTAGTGCCCATAGGGATGGAAGAGGGATGTAGCTACAAAAGCTTTCTTTCAAATCGGACAACCAGATTGACACAATCCACAAGAAAGTCTGAATTACAAAACCAGACAAGGGGAGAACAGCTCATAACATAGTTACTGAAATTAACTCCTACATTAGATGACAGAATCCAAAAGCATATCAGATTCACAGAAAAACTTTACGGCTTTCAGTAGATCTTGGACAGAAAATGGGTGCTTAAATCCAGAAGTATAACTTTCAAAATGCAAGGACACCACATGTGTCTGACACTATGCTCCTGAACACACCCTGCATTTAGAAGAACCAAAGTGCTAAAAACCAGAATCACAAAGCCTAGTATCTGCTAAAATTCTCTATACTTTCTAAAAGTTGTCTGACATACTCTACTCCAACATTACCTGCAAAAAAGTGGATAACTAAAGCAGGAAGCTTGTTTCCCCTAGACCCCCTTTACAGATATAAATGAACCTCTCCTTTCCTATAAAGTAAGTCAGATCAGGAACCCAACACCTACAACTTGGTCACATACAGCTGGATGTTCTAATCAAGTGATTGTGATATGAAAGGGAAGAGTTTTCTTTTTTTTAGATTCCATAGAGAACTTTGCATTTAATACAAAATCTCATTTAGCAGAGAAAAATTCTTGTGTAGGAGAAGGGCATCTAAAAAAAATCTATTCTAAAAGCAAACATAATCTAATAAGTATATGTAAGCAGCAAAACACTAAACCAAGTCCCATAGGTTCTTATTTTTCATAAACATTGCACCTAATCTGTCTGTTGTAATAGAAAATAACTTATGAAATTATTACTTAAATAGTCACTGAAAATAAAAGCTATATATTGCAAAAAAATTGTTCCATTAAAAAGGTATATTCAGTTCTGTGCCTGCATTAGCAGTCACTCATGCACAGAAAATTACAATGCAACTTGATAGATTTAAATTGCTATAAATTATACTCAAAGAGAGGTTGTACTTCTGTGAGCAGTTGCAATAGCTCCTCACTTAAACAGGTTTGTACTTTCTGCCCGTCTTTCTCTTGCAGGTCTATTTTCAATTTCCCATTTACTGAATGTCTGAGTAAAAGTGCTACAGGTTAAGTAAGAGATATTTTCTTAAAAGCCTGTTATTAATTACTTGTCTTCAATTTGATTTATTTGTTCAGAAGCTTTGTATATTATGCAAACACAAGGAAATTCAAATGCCAGGCTACTTAGTTCCAAGGACAGTTCAATGTAGCAAAGAAAGTTCTGCAATACAATGCATTAAATTCAAATATGCAGTGGTTTAGTTTATTTTAAAAAATGAGAATGAGAGGAAATGTTACATTTTTATAATTATATTCTGCTGTGCTACTTTTACAACTTCCATAGATTATGTGTAGAAAATTTTGTAACCAAAACCATAGAAGTAAGTATTTATATCTCATAAGAATTCTACAGAATTTGAAATAACCCAGTAATAGGATGGAGATAAAACAAATTAAGAACCTTGAAACTGGAAGAGTTTCCATTCTTCCTTGTGGTCAGTAACAGGAGCTGGTTCTGCACATTAGAAGTCTCCATTTGCAGTATTTATTACACCAATCCCCCAAGATAAAGTAAACCAATTAAACAGGAACATTGAAGAGTCCAAACAACTAATTAAGCATAATAGAGATGAGGTGTTCCATAAGCTTCAGCGATAGTCAACGTAATATTAAATTCATTTGCATTTGTTGAATGCCTAGATTTGATACATGGAAGACAGAGCACAACAGAAAATGGAAACGTGCCTGCCAGATACTGTTGCTTAATTCATTGGAAGGTATACAGCAAAGCAACAGATGAATGACACGTACTGTATATAGTTCAGAGATACTGCTGGTTCACTTAAAAGTTCATTTTACAAATGAACAAAAGAGCTCTAAAAATGTCAGCCACATTATGTTTAACTGCATGAGTTTATTGAGTCTATTCCCAAGCTATACCTGTAACACCCACTCACTCAAGCAAAGACAATTTGTAATGAAGGAATATTTTTTAGTTCACTCTACTCAACCACTCTATCAATCTGTATTCAGCAGAGCACTTTCAAGTTGCCTGAAGTCACGTTTTCAAGTGGCAGGCATACAGGCTGGAGGAAGGAAATTCCACTCTTCCTGTGACATACCTTGGTTCAGAGTTTGAATCATTTTCCAGTGAAGTATTTTTCACTTCCCTCCAGTCAAGTTCCATCTGCACCTTAGCTTTCCTGATCCCATCCCTACACATCCAAATCATAATCCTGTACTCTTCCCAGGTCATCTGTCTCTGCTTCCACTTGCTATGTATTTCCTCCTTACTCCTCAGTTTGAGGAGTAGATCCTTGCTCGGATTACAAGAAGTCCATTCCAATCTGAACAATTCTCTGATTCTGTGACCTGGAATTACAGGAAAATAATTTCTGACAGCGATGTAGGAGGGACCAACCTACAGGTATGACTGTCAATATTTACCAGAATATGAAGCAAAAAAAAATATGAGTACAAAACTCAATGTAGTTTATTATCATACTTTCGAAGCAGCACCGTTCCCAGCTGTAGAATGCATCTCAGTCCACTAGTGAAATCACTGCCCACATATCATCACTGTTCTCTTAACAGACTTCTTGCAATCACCTGCCTCTCTTTTAATTTTTAGAACTCTGTTTTGCATAGAGGTGTTTACTCTTACATGTCATATCACAGTCCTGCTTTTTTAAGTTGGAGAGTGTGTGTGTTTCAAAAATGTGGTATTTGAAGAACAAATAAGAGTATGGGTGGAGATCCTGCGTGTTGCTGAACAGCCTTCAGCAATTGCACTCTATACTAACACAAAAAGATGTTAGAGTTCTAGCTTTCCTGAAATAGTGAGACAGGGTGCTTACCCAGGCACAGTAACATTTTATAAGGTATATGCACATTGCAGCACTAACTTAACATTTCAGAAGTAAATCTTGGTGTGACTAGATGTAAAACAAGTATTATACCACTGTAAAACAGTTTTCAATTCATCACATACTGCTGCAAGAATGAAATCAAGTCCAAAGCCTCAAATTTAGTGCTACAACTTGATGTGTTTTAAACTCTGAACAGTGCTTTCAAAATCACAGTATATGTGAGCGTTCAACTTCGATGGTAAAGTTAATGTAGATATGGACAGACTTCTGTTACAGCCTCACTCATGAAGTCCAGTCCCCACCATCATAAGGTTTCAGCAAAACTTTGTTTTAACAAAGTTTAAACAGCATTTATGGAGAAGTTGTTTAACAAACACCTGATTGAACACATTATCAGGCTTTCTATTGATACTGGCTTGTATCAGCAGTAATGTGGCCAGGAGGACTAGGGTAGTGATTGTCCCTGTGAGGGGACAATTTGAGGCCTCACCTCAAATCCTGTGTTCAGTTTTGGGTTCCTCACTACAAAAAAGTTATTGAGGTGCCAGAGCCTGTCCACAGAAGGGCAACAAAGCTGGTGAAGTGTCTGGAGTACAAGTCCTGTGAGAAGCAGTGGAGGGAGCTGGATTTGTTTAGCCTGGAGAAAAGGAGGCTCAGGAGAGACCTTATCACTCTCTGCAACTACTTGAAAGGAGGGTGCAGCCAGGTGGGGCCTCTTCTCCCAGGCAATAAGTGATAGGACAAAAGGTCATATTCTGAAGCTACAGCAGAGGAGGTTCAGGTTAGACATCAGGAAGAATTTCTTCACAGTAAGGGTTATTAGGCATTGGAACAGGCTGCTGAGGGAGGTGGTGGACTCACCATCCCTGGAGATCTTCAAGTAATGACTGGACATGGCACTTAGTGCTGTAGTCTAGCTGACAAGGCAGTTTTTGGTTAAAGGTTGGATTCAATGATCTTGAAGGTCTTTTTCAACCTGAATGATTTGGTGATTATTCACAGACAAGCCTTACAATTGTTCATCAGATCAGCAAGTCACTAAACATTTGTCTTGTATACATTGTGAGATAGGTGTTTAAACTGAAAAGGAAAGCATATTCTGAAGTCTGAGCATTAAAACTAACAAACAGACTGCGTAAAGCTGTACAAAATTGCTATGTTAATACCAGCTGGCTTGAAACGTCCCTGCACACTGTGATAAAATGTGTTTTTTTGGTAACTGCATTCCCATCACTTCCAACTTTAAAACATTCTCTAGTTAACAACCAAAATACTACTTAGCAATAGCAATGGTTATTGTTTTCACATTCTTTTCATCTTCAGTCTATCAAAATAAATTACCATGAAAAAACCAGATGACGAAGTCTGTTCCTACCAAGAGAAGATCTTTATCTACACATTTTTTTAAATTATAAATTTTAAAATACAAATTCATTAAGCATTTCCCATCACAGTTTGCTTTGCTCTCAAATATAGGCACACAGGATCTTCACTACCTGCAGTGTGATCTTCCTTGCAACTACATTAGCAGGCACAATCTGTAGGCAACTTAGTTCTGTGTCGGCTGTTTGTCTCACTGTAAAAGCATGTGAACAGCACTGAAATGGAGCCAGCAGCTCTCCTTAGGATCACACTGCTCTTGGGTATGCTGCAGAATTATTCAGATTACCACACATACCCACTGCAGAGTGGTTACTGAATTCGGGATATGTCAGGAAGAATTTCTAATTGTTGATAATTGAGCAAAACTACCTGTTCAGGCCAGTCTGCTCAGGATATTTTCTCTTGATGAGGGACATGAACAAAATAACATCTGTCTTTTACAGCACCACTCCCTGTTTAAAACAAAACAAAATGAAAAACTCCAACCAAACTAAACCCAAATGATTGTCTGACTTGTTTGTTGTAATTTTTCTAGTAACTGTCAACTTTCTATTGCCAATTATTTAAATATCAAAATAATACATTCACCTGAGGCAATAAAAAGCAATAAAAATAAGAGTTGGCAGTTAATTACTTCCATTATAACAATCTCGATCAAAAGAGTTCATCCAATTAGTGAAAGAATAAACTGTATAGTGTACCTTTTAGCTGAAGTGTTTAATGCTGTTTTCATTTAGATTTTATTTGTGAACAAGTCCACTACAGCCAGTGAGAGTGACAGGGATCTATTTCGTAGATCCTGCCATCTGGTACAGGACCCCATGGAAGAGTCAGAGAACAACTGTTTAAGCACCAGATGCTGTCAAAGGAGACAGAGCACTGGTGTGAGGGGCAAGAGGGAAAAAGACCAGTCAGATGGGAGTCTCACTGGGCTGAAAAACATCTTCTCCCAAGCAAAGCCTCTAGACTAGCAGCAGCCAGAATTTTTAGGTTTGACTTGACCCAAACACCAATTCCAGAACACCTCTGCTCCCCACCAGCAGCCAGAGGCATACGAGAGGAGTGGAAACTTCTAGGCAGGGGTGAGAAAGTAAGGGAAATGAAGACAATTTAGAGTAAATAATAAAGGTCACAGGTAATTCCGTTGCTGAAAGGAGTAAGGGAATGGGACTATTTGCCTATAAAAAGGATGCTACTGCTGAAGGTGCAAGTAAGGAAAAGAGAATTTTCTGTAACAAAAAGATGAAAGGAGAGGGAGAGGTTGCCTGGAAAGGAAGAAAGGTGGGCAGCTGTTGCGGGGAGAGGAGAGAGATGCCTACTGCTTTCCATTGTAGGACAAACAGCTGAAGTCCAGATTTGGATGGCTTGGGTTAATATTTCAACTTAAAGAAACCAGAAAAAGAATAGTTCCTGGGGTTTGCTAAATTCAGATATCTTCAAGTCGGGCACCACAGTAAGTGCAGATCAATGAAATGTAGCAGTTGCTGCTGAGGACTTTGCAATTACATAATATACATTTTGGGAATTTTATTTTAGACTAGTTCAAAACTCATGGCCAGATTTAGTGTTCTCACCCCAGCAATTCCAAGGATAGCTAACCCACAAATCTTTGGTTTACAAGGAGCAGTTATATGAACTAGATACTCTGGGAAACTTTTGTCTGTAACACATAATAATGCCAGGTGGCAGAGGCAGCTCCCTTATAAGCCTCATATATGGAGTCAACCCTTATTTCTGTTTCTGTTTGTTTCTGCTTTCTGTCTGTCTTTGCTTACAAAGAAGTGCCACCATAAAGCCATCATGAATTCCCTGTCCATGCTGATCCTCCCTCTCCTAATTCTCCACTCATAGTAGTTACTACATGAGAATACCCCGGACAAACTGACTTCAGACTTCATGAAGGCACTTGAGTCTGAGAAGGGAATGTTTTCTACGAGTGTCTAGCACCACTGCTGCTTTAACTCTAGTCTGATACCACCTGGAGGTGTCAGAATCTCTGGATGGGACTGCATCGTCCTGGGACATGGGATGAAGTGTACCGCATGTGCAGAACTTGAAGATGCAGAGGCACAGTCAAAGCAGTGTGATTTCACATACTCATAATGAATTTCAGGTGTGTATAATTGTATACAGTTACAGTAGGCAAAGGCATAATCAAGATTTCTGGGAGCACTTTTCAAACCCTATTCTTTGAACAGTGTATACATAACCCTATATGTAGAATATCTTTTTCTTACATGAAGCAAAAGTCCCAAAGTTAGAGATGGTAGCATTATTCACGAAAACTCCAGTGGAATTGGTACTGGAGGGACCATGACCACAGGCATTGAGGTCAATGGCAAAGACTGTGAGGTTCTATTAGCCTGTGAAGGTATGAGCAGAACATTTCAGTAGTATATTCCATATGCAGCAATACAATATAGTATGTTTTCACAGAGGTTCTCTTTGTTACACTAGCGTTAGAAATTAACAAAGAGGCAAAATACTGTTAATATACTTAACACTTGCCAACTATGCTAATGTACTACAACATTAATACCAGTGGATTATTTTGGGAAGATCCACCTGGGGCTCTACTTTCTATTCTGATCAAGCATCAAAGTGGCCTGAAAACATTCCCATTTTGACAGCCTAAAGCAGCAGTAAATAACTAAGAATCTTCTCCAAACCCTGCTCTGGTGTACCACAGTATAAAACTAAAATTTTACAGTAAAAATGTTCAGAAAATATAATCTACAACTCTTATGGGAGAAGCCTGTTATTCTTGCAAGTTTTAATAAATCTGAGTATTTATTTTGATGGACTCGAGTTTTAGATTTGTCTTTGCAATTTCAAAGGAATAAATAGCCTGCCATTGCTTTATATCACCTTTATAATCTTGCTTTAAAATTTCATCATCATTAGTAACTTTCCATTGTCTTCCAAATCAAAAATTTTACTTTGCTAATCTCAATTTTTACAGTATTATCAATCAGTCTGCAAGCACAGCAAGTTTTTCTTTTCAATAGGATATACCAGCATCACTGTAGAATTCAGTTAATTGACACTAAAATTCCTTTTTCCTCAGCATCTGAGATGATAACTGGGTCTCCACTGAACATCTTCATCAGTCATTGAAACAACCTTTTTAACATGCATATGCAGTGAAATACGAGAAGTCTGGCACAATCATTTTCATCACTGAGCAGATGTTACAAATTCCATTTGCTTAAATAGCAGCATAAAACTAAAGAAAATCACCGCAGCTCTCCTGTTCAAACTCTTTCTCTTGAGCCATCCACAAACAAGATCACTGAAAAATTGAAGCACCATTACTATGACAACATGGACTGTAACACTATCTAAACCTTGCTTCTCTTAGCCAGACATGCAGACAAACCCTCCATTCTCCTAGAATTCCTAGGTTCAAGGCTTCTACCCAGCCTACTTGAAATTCAGCTTTGTTGAATATAATTAACCAAACCCCACATTGTTGATATACATATATAAATACTAGAATGAGGTATTAAAGTAAGTTCTGAAATACTGCATAAGTAATTTGCATGTGACAAAGAGAATATTTTATAACACCATTATTCAGCTAAAAGCTCAGAGTGAGGTAGAACCTTTTCTCTATTCTGAGCTTAGGATGAAGAATTCCTCACCACTTTTTCTTTCTTTCAAATCTGATCCTGTGTGTTCATTCCTCACGACCTTCTTACACAAGATGACAGAGAGACTAAGATCTGTATCTCCAGATCTCGCCAGACAGAGCATTCCCTAGAACATGTTCTCCCACACTGAGCATAGCATCAGTGGTCCTGTCATCAATCACAGATGCCGAGAAATGAATATAAATATGTTATTTCTCAACCTGACAGCTTGTTGATACTTAAAAATAGATACATCACTGAGTATCTCATAAATAATGTTCATTTACAATGAAAGCATTAATAATTTCAATAGTATATAGAAAGATCTATGCAGAAGGCTATTTACCTATCACAGGGTGTGTGTGGAAAGGAAAAACTAATAGCATGAACAGCTCAAAAACTCTGAGACACAATAGACTTTAAAAAAATGCTGCTGGAGAAAAATGTGGAATCACACTAAGATCTTGTGAACTAAAGTAGTGAATCCATATACATTCCACTCCTCTGCAGATACTTGCCCAGGGCTACTATATGCCTGAAAGAGGGTGTCTTTGTAGAGATTTATGAATTAGCTGCACTTGATTTTCAAAAACTACTATTCATCATTGCACCAATTTTTCAACAAGGGCAATCAAGCTAAAATGCTTCAGCTGAAGCCGCTAAGTATTTGCTAACTTGATACTGATGTCAATTCCAGGGTGGAGAAAAGCACAGAAATTAAGGATCGCGGTAGGTCAATTTCACAAGAATTTTGCAGACAGCACTATTTTCTGACTTTCACAACTCCATTCTGCCACTTGAATTCTTACTAGAGCTCGCTCTTCCTCTTTGCTTATACTAAAAACATTACATCCTTGTTTCTTCTCTAGGGAGAGATGCCGACAACCTCTAGCAAGTGGGAAAAATGGAATAGCAACAACATAATCTGCATTGCTGGTACTTTTACTCATATTTGACAGTTTAAGCAAAAAAAGGAACAGTTTTGTAGCTGGTCCCTCTTTAACCTTCAACATGCCGTGATGAAGAGATACTGTTAACAATAATAAAATAACACACCATGTTTCTTCAATATAGCGTGCACATGTAACACCTGGTAGGTCTGAGTGTTCCTGCATGGATGAACAAGGGTAGGAATGTCTTGTTTCAAAATAAACATTAGAAACTTGGGTAATAAATATATCATTATCATCTGGGTAAAGCAAGATGCCTAAAATCCAATTGCCTCTGAGTATAATTACAGTAATAAAAGTATTGCTGACTGATGAAGAAATGTACTATTTATGCTGCAGGGATTGCAAATCAAGACTGTTTTTATTTTCAGCCAGTTAAAAATCCAGTGTGCATTATAAAATTCGTTAGTATATAAAATAATTTACTTCTAGACTGTAGTGATTAATCCTTCTGGCTTTCTCCAGTATTATCTTTTTACTATGATCTACATTATTGTCATGATAATAAACTCATCAATTCAAGACAACACTTGGTCTTTGCTGGATAAAACATGTTTATGTAAAATGCATGCTCATTGTCCTAAATCACATCTTCAAGATATCTTTGATATGTACGAAAACATTGTCTCAGTAGATTAGAGCAAATATTTCCAAATATGCCTACAAAGCACAACCCTCAGAAATTTCCTATCTTATTTTAAAATTGTAACTTTTATCTTATTTTGCTCATTATATCCCTGGAGTGAATATTAAAAAGAAGGCCCATTTTACAGTTGCCAAGTGAGGATACATCATCTCAACTGCAAATTTAAATTTAAATGCTTTAGATCTTTTAGAAAGATTAAAAATGTGAGTAGTGTTTTTATCTATATTTATGAAGTACTTATTGATAGAGTTTTCAAATTCTGTCAGTCGGGGTAGAAGAACCTTCTCTCATTCAGAGATGATGTGGTTATTGCAATGCCTTTCCTGTTCTCGGTGGAAGAGTTGTAGGCAGTGGTCTAGATTCAATTAAGGCAGTTTATAATTAAATTTACATTAGATCCGTCTTGGAGAAAATAGGAAAAACTGTTCGCTGTATCAATTTTTGATTTTAAAATACAAAGATTCCCTGAAATGCCAGAACTCAAATAATTAAAGTGTTTCTGTGCAGACTATTTCAGGACACTTTTGCATAAAGCATTTTAATATCATATGGTTATTCACTTTTTCATCCCACCAGAGCCATTGACAGCAGCACAGATTAGTGTGGCGGACTACTAGGACTGGTAAAATGATGGACTCCATTATATACTCCACCTATGCCATAAAAAGCCACGTTCATTGCTACTGCCCTGCTTCCAGCCTTTTTTATTTTTCTCTCCTGCAATGTTCACTCCTATCTTGCCTTTTTTCTCCCCCTCCCACTAAAATGTCTCTTCTTGCCACCAGGTGTCCAAGTTGAGGCGGATTGTGAGCACATGAAAATCATTCTACTCCATGTCAACTAAAATACATTGTACAACAGTACCAAATGGGCACCAGGAATCACAGTGTGTTCCCTGGAGAAAAAACAACCACAACAAACAAAGCATGTGTGGGTTCTGTTCAAAAGCCTTGTGGAAGGGACAGCCATCAAGAAACCTGAAACGCAGGAACAATAATCCACAATGACAGCAGAAGAATGCCTACAACTTTCAGGGTTGTGGCTTTCACTAGCATCAATGGTGTATGTACAAAGAGAGAATGTTTATACATCTGCATCACTTGACTAAATCTGGATTCATCATCAAATCATAAAATATCCTGAGTTGGAAGGGACCCACAAGGACCATTGAGGCCAACTCCAGGTCCTGCACAGGACAACCCCCAGAATTACGTCATGTGCCTGAAAGCATTGTCTTTGAGGAAAAGAGGAAAAAATACTCCGGATGCTATGTTGACTCTCCCTACCAGCATGTACCTTATCTTCCTCATTAAAGAAAAGTGGGAAAGAAGAATTTTAAATTAAATTTAAGTCATTTACTGTTGCTTCCAATCCCAGCTTACCTCATTGCTCAGACTGGAAGGAGTCTCCATCAGCACCAACTCTATTAAGGATCCCTATGAATGGACAGAAGCTAGGACACTTTATAGTGGCTGCACAAAAGGAGGTGGTAATCTCATGCTTGAGAAAGTATGCCTAATGCACAATCTCATGCTTGAGAAAGTATGCCTAATGCACATGAAATCAGGATTTTGTCCACTTTTCGTAAAACATAATGTTAGGACAGGCTACAAGTATTTAGTAAGTAAGTGAATAAACCACACAGCTCAAACCACACTGCATACAGTAAATCTGCTTTAATCTGCTAAGAGAACTATACAAATAAGAATATTCCTTTCTTATTTGGAGAATCATCTCTATGTATACCCAAGACAGTTTTTCCTAATCTTACCCAAAAAAGCGTCTTATCGATTTAGATTAAACACAATGTGCAAGGATATCAACATGCTTACAGTCCTCACTAAAGCTTGTAGAAATAATAATCATGCTGCTACCAAAGATAAAAAGAACAAAAAGAGCCCACTGGACCAGTACCACAGGAGTGTACTAGCCTAACAACAAAAGCCAATCATAGAATCATAGCATAGTTTGGGTTGGATCTTTAAAGCTCAGCTAGTCCAAACCCCTGCAATGAGATGGGAAATCTTCAACTAGACCAGGTTGCTCAGAGCCCCATCCAACCTGACCTTGAATGTTTCCAGGGATGGGGCATCCACCACCTCTCTGGGCAACCTGCGCCAGTATTTCACCACCCTCAGTGTAATAAACTTCTTTGCCTAATGTAAATCAACTGTCCTTCAGCTAAAAACCATTAAAGTTTCTAGTGCTCCTCTGCAGTTACACTCAAATGCCTGTGCTCTTTGATTGAAGAACAGTAGCAAGGAGACACTGTTGCTATATTGTCAGGGTACAGAGGGCTTTTCCCGCCAAACTCTGGTCCTGGGATTTAAATGAAATTTTCAATGTACTTCAGTGTGGAAACAATGTCAAAAGCCATGCACAACTCTCCCATTTCATATTAAACTGATGCAGTCTCAAATGATTTAGTGATGTTTTAGGGTGGACACTGAGTATGAGTCCCATTTTGACATAATTTAGTGCAAGCTTATGCTATAAATTAGCACTCTGAGCTATTCTGCCCAATGTTCTCACACCAAGTGAATCTGATCTTTCACACCCTTAATTATCCTGGCAAGTGCTCTCTTAAATACAGCTGTACTACTTCTAGAAAAGTGGAATAATGATGCAGAATGTTGGGAAAAACCCAACTTGATGGTTTCACAAGTGCTGTGAAGTACTTTTTTAGGAAAAACTCTTATTTTAAAAGAAATCTCCTATCCTTTTTTTTCCATGAAGAAAAATTTATCTTAGCTCTGCCCTGTTGTAACACTTTAGTGTGTGATGGCCTTTGATTTGGGGCAAGAGTGAACATCATTTTCAAAAGGCAACGTGATAAAAGAACTTGACTTCTAAAAAAAGGGTGTGTTACTGTGATTTGGGCCATTGCTGTTCAATAATAACCCTGAACATTTCTGTATGTCTGTAAGTTTGAAATGATGCTGTTCATGTCCCACTTAACCATGAATACGTAGGCGGTAATTAGGCACAGAGCCAGTGAGTCTCCAAGCAGTTTTTCTTAATGCTGTAATATCTATTAGTGCAAAATATGTCCTTGCTGAAAAGAAGGGGAGAACAGCCTAGTTCATACCACAAAGAATTTGGATAGGAAAAATATCTGGAGCTAATTACATAGCAGTTTTTGCCAAGCAGTGAAAAGCTGAAATGGACAGGTATACAAAACAAATACATGCTTCAGATGAGCTTTATCAAGTCAGGAAGGCAAGAAGGGCAAAGGCACTAAAAACAATATAGAAAGAAGGCAAAGAAAACAATGTTCATTTAAAGGAATAATTTTGCATGTAGCGTGGAGGAGCTGGATGATTACTCTTTCTGTCTCTTAATTCCTTTCTTTCAATGTATGAAGAAAAAGCAGCAGTATTAGCCACTGTTTTTGTTCAGCACTGAACATTCAAAACCACCTCTTTTAGAAACAGACCAGTTTCAATCTCTTACAGACAGAGCTACAACGAGCTGTTGGCACATGAAAACCCGCCCGCTCTTCCACTGCAAAACCCTGGTAACATCAAAAGCAGCACTGCAGCTAACAAAACTACCAACTTACCAATGCTGTTGTGTCTGACACGCAACCTGTCTATGAAAAACTTTCATATTTTCTTACGCTGCTGAATTTTATCTTCACCCTCCTCCTTGGCTGATGAACTACTTCAGCAAAGAGATTATATTGTTTAGGAAAATTAGTTTATCCAAGTGATAGAAAAACAGGTTTTTCGAATTCATACCTGAAAAAGTGGGGTGGCAAGCTGTCTTGTAGCAAAACTTTACTAGTCAGAGACGGAATTGGGGAAAATGAGGAAATCATCTGAGTTCACTAGGCAAATTATTCAATAAGCTCTAGAAAGATCATAACTAACATTCTAGGCAGTAAAATGAACTTTTCTCAGTCATCAGGGGAAAGAAACCAAAACAAACTGCAAACAAATCACCTAAGTTTTCAGTAGAATGTTAAAAAGCTAAAGAACTGCATCTACAGAGAACTGTAATTGTTATCTTTTTCCAAAATTTCTACCTACTGCAAAATTTATGCAAAATTTGAGAAAGTACTGTGAATTTGCGTTCTCTTCCTGTGACACGCTGGTAAGAGTTATTAGTAAGTTAATCAGCAAAATCTTACATCAATTGGAAGAAATAAATGCATGGTTAGCTATTATTTGATCAGAGGGATGGAGCACCTCTCCTATGAGAAAAGGCTGAGAGAATTGGGATTGTTCATCCAGGAAAAGAGAAGGCTTCGAGGTGACCCAATTGTGGCCTTCCAGTACCTGAAGGGAGCCTACAAAAAAGTTGAAGAGAGACTATTTACAAGAGCACGTAGGGACAGGACAAGTGGGAATGGCTTCAAACTGAAGAATAGGTTTAGATTAGATATTAGGAAGAAATTCTTTACTGTGAGGATGGTGAGGCACTGGAACAGGTTGCCCAGGGAAGTTGTGGATGCCCCATGCCTGGCAGTGTTCAAGGCCAGCCTGGATGGGGTTTTGAGCAACCTGGTCTAACGGAATGTGACCCTGCCCATGGCAGAGGGGTTGGAACTAGATGATCTTCAAGGTTTCCTTCCAATTCAAACCATTCTAAGATTCTATGATATTTAAAAACACAGCTAAGTACTTAAAATTGGTTTTGGAGTAAACTCAAGTAAGTGGAATTTTGACATACAAACAAATGTGCTTTATGAGCTCCCAAGCAGTGCAATAAATTACCCCAAAACATTTTGAAGCTTCATAAACAAAGCAGACTCATCTCCTCTCCAAAAGATTTAGAAACAAAAAATGCAGAAAACATATTGTTCCATAAAAAAATTAACTCTCCATGCTATTTCTTCTACAGAAATCCTAGTTAAAAATATTTTCATAGAAACAGTGTAGAGTGCATAGAAGCAGCAGTGCCACTTTTAAACAAGGATTTGTTGACAATGGACTTACATTTACTCTTGAGCCACACTGTATTGCAAGACAAATCAGGGTAAACTACCTTTAAAACACCTGAGTCATATCTAAGGCATCAACAAAATTCTCCTTTAAATTGGGCACCTAACTAGTACCAAGCAGAGATTTATTATTCAGAAGCAGGTTTTCACCACTAAACTTTTAGTAGCAATTTAGCAAATAAGAGCTCTTGCAGAAATGTCAGTTTTAAAGCTGCTGAAGGTTTATTCTTGGTTCAAAACTAAGCAGGTATCAGTTACAGACTGCAACTCTCAGCATATCCATTAGTTAAAGCATGATTGCTCTCCCTGAAATGTCAACTTTGCTCACGAGAAGTAAGAACTTTTAAACTGCACACCTATCACAGTATCAGAGTAATTATAACTGATAATCTACTCTTAGGCATACAGAGGACATCATAGTTTCTGTCAGACCAAATCTGCCCAGCCAGAGGTGGAGGGTGAAGTCTGAGAAGTGACCACCACCTTATGTGGGTCTCCCATCTTGACCTAAAACCATACTGTGTTTAACAGTTTCATTTACGTCACCCTCTGCGGTGGGATCAAGCACCCATATACAAATTTACAAAGTCATATATCTAGCATTAATGATCTGCCTTACCTCCCTTTGTGTTCGTGAAAATGTGCATGTGATAAAGTATTGGCTGGTACAATAAGCCTCTCCTAAAGATGCATTTGCAGTACAGCATAACAGAAGGGACAAGCAGTTTGAGAGAAAACAAGTCACAAAATCCTTTCCTATCGTAAAATACCTCCCCTCTTACACTTCTATTCCCTAATGAGATTCTAATAATATTGTGATTCTTTTTTCTTTCCTAGATGATGGATAATATAATGCTTAAAGAATGTTTTCAACATAAAACATTTTATATATAAGAAGCACAGAATGCTCTGCTTAAATAATTTGAAAATACTCTGAATACAAACTCTTCACTGGAAGCCTTTTCCATACAAATTTTGAGGTAACTAGATCTTTCATACCAACCACTGCGGAAAAGGTTCTGAAAAAAATCAAAATCAGCAAGGTTAAAGTGCAGAACCCCAATATTTCAGTCTCTTTGCAGAAATGTAATGATTTTTAGGACACAATCATTTCAGTGTGTTAATTTAATTATTCATCAAGAAGCAAAATAAAAGTTATACTCCTGACTAATGCAAGTATCTGGAGCATTTTATGGATGGTTTTAAAAATTCAAGAAATAAACACAAATTCTGAAACATTAATACCTTTGCTTCAGTTTTTCCTCTGCCCAAACACAATGTTCCAAGGGCATACTCCTCCTCAACTACTGCCACTACTTTTAAGAAACAGAATTCAGAATGTTTTCTCTCTGCTCTGGGTAACTGCGTCACATTTTGCCAAGTCATCCCATACTTTACATAACAAGGACTTAAACCCCCTAAAGTTCTGTTGCTATGTAACATGTACATCTAGTAGAGAAGGAGAGAAAATGTTTTAATTAAAATTTCTTACCTACATAACAAGGAAAAACTGCACATGACCAGGAGTCAGCACAAGAAACGGAGATCAGCCTGACCCAGACAGAATGGTCGTTGAAAGAAGAAATTTAACTTTTACAGAAGGCACCAACACCCTCTCTGTTTCCCAAGACAGAATCAAAAGAGGACATTTACTCTCTGCTTCAGAGGAAAAGGCACATGTTGTCCCATTGACAACACCAGCTATTTTGGTTCATGAACACCATGAGCTTGTATGAGCCATATGAGCCATGAGCCATAATGCCATGTGGAAATCCTTGTGCCTTGAACATTGCAAGCATATAGCATGCTTTGAGGACAAAAATCAAAAGCTGAACGATGGAACTGGTATCTGATTTAGTTGAAGGAAACTTCTGAAGTCATTTTACCTCATCTTGATTAATGAAAGATTTTGCAGGACAGGGAGAATCGTCTAAAACTGCACAGCTCAAGGAGCAAGCGACCATAAAAATCGGTGTGTAGTCAGCCTTACAAAGCACATTTCATTTTAGCGCCATTGTTTAAGCAGAAATCACACACCGTCTCTCAGATCTTTAGGTAAAATTTTGCCTACAAAATTCACCACTTTGTCTGCTAAATTTAAGCACAGAACACTAGAATAAAATATACAAGTGAGAGACACTTGAGCACATAGATGCATAAGAGTGGAAAGACTGAGTCAGGGAAAAAGTTGAGGACAGGCTCTGCCAAAAATGCACACTTGTGCTGCTGCCAGTACCACACAGGTTGAATAAAACTCGAATGTAAACAATACCATTTTTTAAAAGACTCATCTTGGTGGAAACTTCAGAGATCAAAACGGTTATAAATCAAGCAGATTTATTTAAGTACATTGCGAAATAATGGGCCATGACACTTAGTAGAAAGTAAAACTTCTGAGCTGGTGAGAAAGTACGCTGTAAGGTTTGGAAAGGAGTTAAAATATTATTTAGGAGAATGAATAAAAATTGGCTTAGAAAAGCAAGCGCTCAAAGAACATTCTAAAATCAAATAAAATTAGTTCAGACAAAGTGCTGGAAAACCTATAATGGTGACATTTTCCCCTTTTATTCAATCAAAGTGTCTGATAGGAAAACAATTTCCAGAAAATACTTCACAACAAAATCCAGATTAAAATCACTACCCAGTGGAGGTTTCCTATGATCTGACCTCTGTTAATTCTAAATCCATGCATTTTCATACCTTAAGAGAACAGTTTAACCTAACTTTAAATGCTCTACATCACACAATCTTGAGATGTTTTATGTTTTCATATTAAGATGCTCCAAAACATATTGGAATGAAAGCCAGCAGAAATGTTTAGAAACTTAACATGAGTGAGACAAAATTGCACAAGATTTGCTCCTGTTATCCTTAAATGTTTAAAAACAAATAGCCCTCAGCAACAAGAGAACAGCAGAATGTACTCAGAGTATTCTGATCTTATGATTGGTGAAGAGAAACAACATGTCTCTATTGGCTGTAAGTGATTTTGTTTGCTTGTCTCTCACTTGGACTCGATGCTGCTTTCAGCAAGCTCTGTGAGCTGCTTGATGTGAACATGGGTAAGCAGTGCTGAAGGGGCACAGGCGTGTTTGCACTTTGAATGCAGGAACTGACTGGAGGAGGCAAGTGGCGCAGTGAGAGACCGTTGCTGACAAGGGCACAGACATGCTGGGGATCTGGCATGAGAATGTCCTCTCATCATTTCCCCACAAAGACAGAGAAATACAGAACATGATTGGAGACACTAAGTACCTCTCTCACCAGGAAAGTCTAAGAGAGCTGGGGTTGTTCCACCTGCAGAAGAGAAGGCTCCAGGGAGACCTTATAGCAGCTTTCCAGTACCTAAAGGTGGCTGATAACAAAGACGGGGACAAACTCTTTAGTAAGGCCTGTAGCAGTAGGACAAGGGGTTAGTGGTTTTAAACTAAAAATGGGTAGATTTAGATTAGATGTAAAGAAGAAGCTTTTTACAATAAGGCTGGTGAAACATTGGAACAGGTTGCCCAGAAAGGGGGTATACGCCTAATCCCTGGAAACATTCAAGGTCAGACTGGACAAGGCTCTGAAATACCGAAAGGGAAAGAATTTAGGGGTGCCATATTGTTGTGGGTTGACCCTGGACAGATTCCATGGACTCATTAACTCCCTTTCTGCAACTAGGCAGAAGGGAGAGGAGTCATCCACTTACCACCTTTACGGGCAAAAACAGACTCAAAGTGAGATAATACCTAAAATTTATTACTAACAGGATAAAAGCTAAGCTAAATAGTGAGAAAGAACACAGTCTTAAAACACACACCCACCACGGACACACACTTTTCTCCCCACTCCTCCTTCTGTCTATGGGGGGTTGCAGTCAGCTGCAGTTGCTGCCGCTTGCAATGTGAGTTCCCCCACTCCTTGGGGTCACTCATCCTTGGGGGCAGTCTAGTCTCTGCACGCCGATGGGCCTCTGTGGGTTGCAGAGGGATGTTCTGCTTCACCACGGTCTATAGGGAACCACAACTGAGTCCATCCCCTGCTCTGTGGGGTCCCTCCCACAGGAGACAGTCTTTAATAGACTTTTCCAACGTGAGTCCACCCCTTGGGCAGCAGTTCTTCCACATCTGCTCCCCAAGGGTTGCTCCCCAAAAGTGGTACAGTCCTTCACAGATGAGATGTACCGATGTGGGCCCCCCCACAGAGCCACAGCTCTCACTTGGGTAAAACCTGCTCCAGCATGAGTCTGCCTCTCCATGGGTCCGCAGGTCTCCTGCAGGACTCCGCTCCATCCTGAGCCTCCCACAGGGTCACAGCCTCCTTTCAAGCATCCACAGCTCCAGCACGGGCTCCTCCATGGGCTGCAGGGGGGTCTCTGCGCTACAATGGTCCTCCATGGGCTGCAGGCTTTTTAGCTCTGCGTCCTTCACCTGCTCCATGAGGTGCCTCCTCCCCCCGGTCGCTTCTGCAGTGACCTTGATGTCTGCCTTGTTACCCCATGTTCTCGCTCTCTGGAATTTCTTCTGCGCAACAACCCCCAATTCTTAAATATGTTATCACAGAGGTGTTACTGTGATCTCTAATTGGCTCGGCCCTGGCCAGAAGCCGAATGTCCCTCCTGGGGCCAAGTGTCATTGGCTCCCATGAGACAGGGCAAGCTTCTAGCAGCTTCTAACAGAAGCCACCTCTGCAGCATCCCCCACTACAAAAAAAAATTCAGCTACAGAAACCCAGGACACATATATGCTTGCTCTGATGTGATTCCCTCCTAGGCATTTCCTTACACCTACTGCTAGACACAAGACAATCACCTGATCTGGTCCATTATGGCAATACATGGATGGCAATACATTGCAGCATGATAAAGCCCACCCCAAGGAAACTCAAGCCTAGGATATATCAGCACAGATATGTCCAGAGGAGATGGGTGACAAAGTGGTACAAATCTGAAAAAGGCACAAGTGCACAAAGGAGCTACTAGGATAGACAGGATATTAATCGGATCTGAAGGCTGTGCATTGGCTGGAAAGTAAAGGGCATTCTTCATTGTTGACATTACAGGGCTTTTGCCATAAAGTGTAATATCACATATTTTTATATATTCTAACACTGGGTATGTTCCATAATGGATTATTTTTATATGAACAATCTGATATAAGCAACAAACAAGATTTGTGACTTAGTATCTCAAATCCGTACAAAAACCCCAAGCACAGGCTTCCAGCCCCTCTAAGAAATTGCCCAGAGTCAGTCTGAGGCTGGATTACTCAATTTATGTTTGTAAATAGTGGGAGAGGGTGAAACAGGAAAATAATACTCTTACTATAGATTTGATGGTCACTGCCTCTGTTGCACAAATATTAGGTGCTACCACACTGTGAGGATTGCAGCAGAAGCCACAGAATGGTTACAGTCACTTCAATTTACAAGTTCAAGGGAATTTCTTCTTCTGTTTAAAAAGCTGAAGAACTTAATAAGTTTTCCTTGTCAAATATGATGATGACAATGATCTACAAGCCACGTGAGAAAGTTAAATAGTTGAAGGGGAAGTTATATGGAATAGTAAAAAAACCTAAAACCCTAAATTAAAGCAAAACTGATATCTTTATCATTGGATACAAATTAATTAATGGAACAGAAATTACTGATCTTTGTCTGCAGAAACGCTAAATTCTACAGAATTGTTGTGTATCTTTGCCATAGGATTAAATACAAAATGTGCAAGGGAACAGATAACTGATCTTTCAGAGAAGACTCTACAGTAAAATACTGATCAACATCTGTATTTACCAGCCAAGCTAGCACTGACTCTATAAACTCTCATTTTCTGAGTTTAATACTTTCACTATAAAACTAACTTTGCATTGAAACTGGAAAAAATTACCTGAAAAAAATTCAGCCATGTCTTTCATTTTAAAAAGTGCATCCAAAATACAAAAGCTCATTAGAAAACTAGCCCAACAGCAAGCTGTTAACATTTTCAAAATGGCTCTTAAGCATACCTAATGATTTTAGTAAGTTTCTTTGTTATTGGTGTTTTATGTGATCAGAGCTAAGACAGAAAAAAAAACAGATGTATTTTGTACTACAGGGGAGTATTTCAGTTACCTGTTAAATGATGCTTCTGGAGGCCAGCATGGAATAAGATGAGAAGACTAATTTTTGATGCCCAGCTTAGACAGTCAGAGAGTACAAGCAGTGCTTTAAGTCAAGAATTGCAGCACTAACAACTCAAAAGTGCAACTGTCCATAAACAGATACAATGGACTTCAGAGGTTTCTGCTAAGCAAGCTAGCAATGGAAAAGTTAAAAGCTGTTTGTTTGCAAACAGAATTTTGTGTCAAAATCCTTTCATCTTAAATGTTTATGTTCCCACTAAGAGATAGCAGGTCAACATCGAAGCTGTCATAAGGAAAAAAAAAAATCAGAGTAACTCCAACTAACAGCTTTGAAGATGAAACTCCAATCTGATGCTCATAGTATTTGTTTTTGCAAATGGTTCCAATTCAATGTTTATTTCCTATTACATGAAAGTATCTAGAATAATTAATACCTACATACTTTTCTAAGCTGCTATATTGTATATTACATATTTTCCTTTCCTCTAGAGAGCTTGGCATTTCACCTTTAATCCACTTGTTCCCCAAATTCCAGTCTATACTATGAAGCAATTTTAGATTAATATATTTTATACAATTAAAATACCCACAAAAGAAACAACTGGCAATCTTTATTGCCTAATATTGCCAGAATGGCTGAACCGGGGTGTCAGAGCAAAGATGTTTGAAGACCATGTTATGAAGACAGGAACTTTTAAGATATGTCTACTTGCCTTAATCATTTTGGTTGACAAAATGATGGAAGAACTCTGATTTCTCCAATTATAAGTTCAATAATTGAAGCAAGTCTAAAAAGGTCATGTGTAAAAGGCATAAAACACTAACCTCATCATTTTCTGTGCAGCTTGTTAAACTCCTAGAAGTTGTCATAGCAGAGACAAATTGAGCTACTTTCTGACCTTTCTCTGATAAAAACCTATACAGTTATTTAATGAAAACCCAAAAGGTTATCAATTATTTTTCTTAAAAGCCTATCCTTGTCAGACTGGAAATTTGGTACTGCACTGCAAAGTTAGTTTGTGGAAATGCTTCATTTGAATGCCTTTAGTAGAGCGGCATGGTTGTAATGAATCCACTAATTTATTACCTGTTTTGGCTAGAAGAGAAGGAAGACTTCAGGGGAAACAAGGAAAGGCAAGAGAGAGAACAACCAATAAAAAAAGGCAGCAAGAGAAAATGAGCAAGAAAATATATGCAAGAGCATGCATGCATGCATTCAAGGCAGGCACCCTAAAAGCCTGAAATAAAAGAACAGCAGTCCCAATTTGTTGATCAATATGATCCAGTATCAAGCTTCAGGACATCTAGTACAAAAGCAGTAGTACAGCCAAGTGGCTGTGCTTCCCACAACCATATGCACCAGAGTGTTGCAAGGAAAAGCGAGATGTTAAGGGTCTGTGTTTATGACCTTTCCTGACTCAAAGACCAAAGTTTAACCAACACTTTGGTAAACATTGAATTAATATATTTCTTAATTGACTAATGTTACAGAGACATCTTCTTTTTTAATTTCTTGAGAACCTTTGAATGGGACAAAAAAGATACAGAAGGCTTGTTTGATCAAACAGATTTCAGTTTAAAATACAAAGCCACCTACCTCATCTATAATTTCTGTGTATACTACAAAGCAGAAAAAAAAATATTCACACATGTATTTCTTTGGAACTACTCAGCTTCCTGTCTTTCAAATATTAAATTTAGAATTGCTTTCCTGTAGTTAAATAGTATAAATATTTCATTGATAGAAATCTTAGAACTTTTAAACAATTATGATTCTAATATGTAAAAATTACAGAAATATGTTGTGCTAACAGGCTGTTGTTACAAACAGTATGACAATCTATGTTTAAAAACTGTGTTTTTTCCAGAAGTCCTGTATTTCTTGTAGTTTATTTCAGAAGTCAGTGTTTCTAAACCTTTTTCATCACCTCACTCCTACCTATTACAAAATATGCACCAATGACTGATTGCAGACAGTAGTAATAATTAAAGATAAAATAGTGTTCAGCCTCAATAAGTATCAATCTCTGGATTTATTGGTGAATGACTGGCTAGAACTTTGTATTAATAAACTTACAGATGCTGATTTCTATGAGGTTACTTATCTAGAAAATTGCAAACTGATTTGGCTTCCCTGTCTGTCCCAAACTCTGTGGCATCAAGATCACTCAGGCCCATCACACATTTGCACAATTTTCCTTGATGAAAGGGTGAATAGACCATAGGATCCGGATACTTCAAAGTTCAGTTTTTGACTCTGGAAAATATTAAACAGTAATTATTTGGCCTTAAGGATTTCCATTAATAAATTTAGGTTTCCAGATTGATTACAATCTATTCTGTCATTGCAGCTGAAATAAAAGAGTATCATCTTTTTTAAAAGAAAAAAAAAGTCTTCAGGCAGCATCCTAATAATTTTAATGAGATTGTAATAATTTGTCCAATTCAATGAAAATTATTAAATCAACTAAGAATCATGCAGGGGTCATGCAGGGCAGGACTTATTTGTTTTCAACAAGTTTTCAAAGCTTTAGTCTGTGATCTTACTTCATTTGCCCTTCAGGCTCATTATCTCACTACTAGTTGCCAAACCACCTTCTGCTTTGTGGATTATCCCATTTGGAGTTGTGTTCCCTGTTTTGAGAACTACTGCCTTCATGTTTGCACATAATACTATATCAAGGAATCTTTGATGAAAAAGAAACCATAAATGTTTACCTTTGGGGTTTACCAAATCAGACAGAAAACAATTTTAGCATCCTAAGTATTTCTTGAGCCATCAAACACACTGTAGATGTGCCTCTTGTTTTCAGTCTTTAAGGCTAAAACAAGAGTCCAAAATGTTCGCACAAGAAATCACCCATATTTCAGTATCCTTTTAGTCTCAAGCAGCTTCGTAACAATTATTCTATCATGTTATTTGTTTCTTTTTAGTGTACAGACTGTGATTTTTCTGGCTGCCAGTGAATAGTTCCTTTATCTTAATAAAACAGAAGTTTCAGAGGCAAAAATATTTGGGGTCCCCTTGCCCCAGGCAAGCCTTAGCACATATTAGCTGTTCTGACCCAACAGTCTGTCAGGTGCCTCTCTGAAGTGGGATTATTCTAAATTAGTACAGTTCTATAACCAAGATATATTAATATTACTTTCACATTTTAAAACTTCTGTGGCTTCCTATGTCCATCTAAATGTGCTTTATTTTGGATGATTGCTGTTCCTTTTTATTCTCTGTGAAAAGTAATAAAGTTATTACTGAAACCTACAGACCAGCTTTTTGTTACTATAACCTTTACAAGCTGCTGAATTTGAACTCCCATGTTAGGAAATGCTGCTTATATTTTCTTTTTAGGTGAGATGACTGATTTTTGTAATTTGGTCATAAGATCTTATTATTTTAAAAGGGAAAAAAGCAGTAAATAAATAGTATTTTTTTAAAACATTATTGTCATATTTAAGCATAAATCCATTAACTACCTAGGATATGTTTAAAGATAACTGTGCATGTGGGTGCGAGACCAAGGCCCAAGTTCACTAATACTGCATTGCTCAGAACACGGAAAACAAATTACTACCAAATGCAGCTCAGGTTTCCTCCCAAATCTTGTAGTTCAAATGATATAAAGAAATGGTCTTAAGATTAATATATTTCCTGCACAGATGCAATGCTTTGATATTACCTTTCATATTCTTTGGTTTCTTAGCAGCTCTTAAGACTTAAGTAAAATTTTGTTTATTTAAAATAACTCTGCTTCTTTTTATAGGTTTTCTTCCTAATATTCAGAATTTGCTGCTCTGCATTATACTCTACTAGACCATAATTAAAACAAAGATCCTTATTCTAATATAGAATAATACCATACCGGTTGCTGCTATTTTCAAGGTAAAGAACTCAATAAATCAAAGCAGTTGATATTTTACTAACATCAACATATGCTGGTAACATCTTACATAAAGAATGGATTTTTCTCCCTGACCTTGTTTATCAGCTATTTCCTTCAACTGACCTGAAAAATCCTCAAAAACCAACTCCATAAATTCAGACTCTGGAATTTACTGACTACTCTTTTCCCCTTTGTGTTTTGAAAGAGTAATCTATTTCTAACATTGAAGGACTGTTTTAGAAAAGAAAAAAAATTATTTCATAAGTGAAATTTAAATTAACAGTATTTTCAGGATGTAAAGTTATGAAGTAAATCCAATCTTAGTATCAATATCAGTAATTTGGCATTCCATGCATGATGTTTACAAGAGAAATAACTATTTGTGTACCAGCTTATGCACTCAATTTCAAGCAAATGGAAGGTACAAAGCAAGTCCTTTATACAGCACATTAAAGCATTTTCCACTAATTCTCCTGATTAGCATATTGCTGTATCAAATATTCATTAAAATACTTGATATATTTTTCTGAATATCAAACAAATACTGCATGTAAGAAGTCAAAATAAAGACTCATGCATTTTCTTAGGGCTTCACAGCTGCATCAATGTCATCAAAAATATACCCCTTGGTTCCAAAAGCATTTAATTTCCAGTTCCAAAAGACTTTTTAAAAAATTACATATTAAAAAAATATTTAATTCAATACGTTTACTTTTCTAAGGCAGAATTTGAAAGGCTGCCCCCATATTCTTTTATACCAACATATAATCACACCCACTTAATCACATAACCCTTCTAAATGTAACATAATTTCACCTCAGTATTACCATGGTCATACATCTCAATACATTACTCGTCCCTTACATTTCATCTCTGTTTTCGAATTAGTAAAAGTGTATCTATCAACTGTGTATGTCTGGTAGTGAGGATATAAACCTGTCAGCTAGAGGGAAGTTCCATGAAGTAATCTGTCATCACTCTTTTCCTGAAATAAACTATAGCTTTCTGGGACTTCTGGAAAGCAGACAGTGACAGAATTTATTGCGACAATAAGGTGAGTATCATGCATTACAGCAGCAGGTGCTTTTTGTGTTTCCACTTCTGGACACCCCATTATGCCTGTATGAAATGTACCTTTCCATCCTCAAGCATGGACTTCACCTATTAACAGGGTAGTACTAAAAGTAAAACACCTTGGTGATGCTCAAATCATGTTTTGGACTTAAAAAACAAACAAAAAATAAAACAACAACCCCCTCCCCCTGTTTTAAAGATGTCTTTTCATGTAACAAACTGCTTTTGTTCACAGTTTCTCAGTCTCACTCAGACCATGAATAAAGCTTGGGTGGTGTAATTTCTAGATTTATATGTCAAGTCTTTCCATAGGTCTTCACTAGAAACAAATGTGTTCCTTGTAGATCTGCAGCCAAAAGGACACTTGATACATATTTCACATATATACACATATACTATCAAAACACTGACAAGCAGGAAGTCAAGGCTATACCCCTGTCTTTGTGAGCAGCACGTGTTTTAAAGCCATTTTAAAACAAGATAAATAGCTAGAAGTAGTTTCCTTTATTTGCTGCATTTTACTCCATTTAATACCTTTTCCATGCTAATAAATGATGACTACCTGCAGTGATCTTACATAATGATTCTAGCTTTTTATTTTCAAAAAAATTGAGGCTTCCATTCAGATCTGTTACTGTTCTTATACATGCCACTTAATGTTGAAATGTTTTGGTGCCGTGGTGATAAAATCCACTGAAAATCGAAAAGTTTCTCCTCTTTTCCAGTCAGCTTTACTAACCATTGCTATCCACATATGTCTACCTGATACACTTGCCCATAAAATCATACAGATACTCAAGGAATTTTAAAAGGAAAAAACTGTAGTCACACTAAAGCAATATTTTCAGTGTTACTTTTTACCATGATAAGGTGTCTCTTAGAGCTCTTTCCAACAGTTATTCAAATTATTTTTACCAAAGGAAGACAGAATCCACCCTGGAAAAACTGCAGTTTGACAGTACCAGAAAGAAGACTGAAAACTGTTGTATGCCTCTATATGTTTTACAAACAACAGACAAAGTAATGCCATATAATAGCAATATTCATATTCTGTTGGCATCAAAAGTCTATAAAAGCATAAACTGAGAGGTACTGATACTCATAGCTCTCAACAAAGCCTTAGAATTTGAAGGGAAAATTAAGTGTTTGGTATACAGGAAAAGATACAAAACTGTAACCATATTTAATGCATTATATATAAACTCAAACCCCTAATCCAACTGGAAAAAAAATCAGTTAAGATTACATTTGTTCTTATTTGTTAAAATTTCTATTGAATATCTTCTTCCTCCTCTGCTGACTGAGTTAAGAAGCTGCAAAACTCTATTTGCACTGGAGGCAAGGCAGCCCACTCTTCTGGCTGACAGAACATGTTTCCCAGGCAAAATGGTTTATTTTAAATGGCTTTTGTGAGTACAAAGGGTGCTGGAGTGCTAACTCTTTTTGCCTCCAGCTGAGGCAATATGCTGCTATTACAGACACAATCACTGTTTGTTTCAACACCTTTATGCCATGCCCTTCCTGTCAGCTGAATACCAAACGCTGTTTTGATGAGGGATGTAAAATATTGCAGAACAACTGAGTGAATGTACTTTACTACGTTTTACTTTTTTAATGCTGCAAAAAGCAAGTTTCAAAGTAGAAAAGCAAAAAGATTCTTGATGTTTTCATGTGCTTCTAAAAAATGTTTGCCATTTATTCCTCTCAAATCAAAAAGCTTACATTTTTGCCTATAACTACAGGCTTGTCTGAATTTTGAACAAGAACAGGCAAGAATCTTCAAAAAAATCCTTTTCAAGTCATATTTATTTCCCTTTGATTTTGTTTTAAATGAAGAGTCTATCATTAATCATATAAATTGCAAAAGAAGATAATCTGCACAAAGAAAAATAATTACATACCTTATATTGGATAAGGAGACCATAAACCAAAATGTTTTTCTTTTTCATTTCCCTTGCAAATTTCTTGATGCTAGCTAGTTCTTCAATCCCAATGCTGAAAGAATTATTTTCTGATATATCCAAGTGCACCTGCAAAAGAACAAATAAGGAAAAAGAAAAACCACTTTTTCAATAGTGTGCCATTTTAGACTACCAGTTTTTAGTTATGTTTTAGTTTTATGTTAAGCACACAAAAATACAGACTAACAAAGGCATTTCTTAGCTAGCTTCTATTACTATTGAATTTCACTACTTATAGATTTAGTGACATGAAAATTATTTCTTTTCAAAGCACAATGAAACCAATACACCAGACCACGTCAGAACACAGTGTACTCACTGCATCTTAAAAATACTCAATTAAGTCAGAAAACAAACAAGATTCCTTTCGAAGTTCTATTCTAACTTTCATAGTTGGTTTGAGTTCAGGGGCTTTTTTGACTATCCAGATACTATAGAAATATAGGTGTCTTTCTTAAGCATCTTCAAGGTTTTCAAGACACAACATCATTCTTTAAAGTTTTATTTTGCATTTATTGTCCTTTCAGTATAGCATCTTAGTTGGCTAAATGGGATTAATTTCAAGATAACACCTCAAGTTTAAAAAGCAGAAACTACTTCAAAAGAAGGTAAGGGTATGACTATACTGAGCTCTTGAGCAGGGAAAGGCTGGTCTCATATCCATCAGGGATGCTGCACAAGCATGGGAGGTCTAACAGGCCATGAACTGGCATTTCCTGGGATGTATCAACTGGCTCAACCCTTTCCCAAGGCTTATGTATTCTACAGTTTAACCGATTTACAAACCTTCTATTAACTGTAGAAATCAAAATTAGGGATGATGATTTGTACCTATAAAGTTTCAGCATCTATTGATAGCAGAAATAACTTTCACCCTAAAAGAAAGAAAAAACACTTTCCTGGTTGAATGATTCCATCAATCTAAAATTTATCTGTAACCACTACACAGAGGTAGGTTGCCCCTGAGACCAGTGCTTGGGAAAATTATTTCAAGTTCTCTTTGTAGCTTATGTTCAATTTATCCTGACAGAAAATAGGTCTTCACTCATTTTTCCTAGAAACATTTTCTAAAAAAGCTGTGAATTGTCTAAGTGCATACTCACCAGAAGCAAAGCTATTGTCTTCTACTACACAAGCAGAGATTAATTTTCCCATAGTCACTATTTTGTTATTTTTTTCACCCAAAACAAAGCTAAGTACTGCTCATTTACAGCTATTAACAAGAAATTATAAACCCTATTATTTTTAAAGAACTCAACCTTGCTCCTCTTTATCATTTACCCATTTCATAGCTTTAAAAAGATTTTTCTCAAATTACTTTTGTACTGATATGCAAATAATTCCAACTACAGAGCTGAAGTACCAGTAGTCCTTTCTTTCTAACCCTAAGCAATAGCAACAAAATAAAAATCACAGCCTTCCTACAAACATGAACACGTGTTGCTCAAAAAAGTAACATCAGTTTAAGAACATGATTCGTTTGGTTATAGTAGAGTTGGAGACGATACCGGCTTGATGCAAAAAAATAATCGCAAGAAATTTACTTCTCTGCCTCCTATTTCTCCTGTAATATTAATCTTTCCTTTAGTCCAAATACAGTAGTCCAACGGCTGCTTCAGGTTACAGAGGCCTCAAAATAATCCAGTCAGGCACCAAGACACAGGACAGACTTTGAAATCTGTGGCAGTTGATAGGTGGGAATACGGACAGAAGTCACCGTGTCTAGTGCAAGCTCATCCTTTTACTGGGACAAGGCTCCCCAGGCTGATAAAATAGACAGTCTGGACAATGCCAACACCTATCATTTTTACAACTAAAGAAGCTGACTACTGGAATGAAAAATAAAACTTTTTCTCTTAATTATCAGATTGTTATGAAAAGTTATATGTGCATGAAATCAAGGAATAGCCAAGAATTTTCCAGTCACACAAGTCTACATTAGACTGTTCCTAATTATGAGTTTAGAATGGAAGCAGTTAGCTGTTCTCCCCATTTATTCTTTCAGTTCTTCACTATCAGAATGTTACTTTTGAGAGTAGAACATATTTCCCTTACAGATGGTACCTAAGACCTATGCATTTAAATGCCATTCTATTGCTTAAAATTGATTCACATTTGTCTGAGAAATATTAATACACCCTTTTATGTCAAAATAAAGTGTCTTATAGGATTTTTCATGAACAATTCATTCAGCCTACATCTTTAACAAAGTATATAGGAAAGAATAAAGCTGAGGAAAATCCCACTCATGAGCCTTAGTGAAGAGGACACCCAATATTGAACTTAATTAAAGACTGCTGAAGGAAATTTCTGTCCCGCATACCATGTGCAGTAAGTTTTACGGATCAGAAGTTTAAAGCACTTCAATACTTCCCAGTGATTAATATGAGATAATGTTTTGTTTAACTAATTCTTTAGTCATTTAAAACATAACTTCCAGATTTCCTACTTTTTCCTTATTTCTTAAAGATAGCGTGGTACTTCCATCAAATGGAAGTGTAGCATCAGATGCCCATTTGCAATTAGGGTATGTCATTTTTAAAAGATACTTTTAATAAATATGTGTGTATCTATGTTTTCAATATTAACAACTGTTTCCATCTCATTATGAGACTTTTATCCTCTGTCTAGTTCTGGGAAATTTCAAGCAGTTGCTGGATCTGGAGCACAGTAAGCAGATTAAATGTATAATTTTCTCCTAAGGCTATTTTAGAAGGACTTTACCTGAACAATTTGTGCATGCAGCAGGCTGCTCAAGCAAGTATACTTTCATTAAAAGTAGTGCTGGGTTCTACAATAACTGAAAGATCTAGTATCTCAGGGGCAAGACCCAAGTTTCATGGTGAGATTGTGTATGCAGTATTTACATTGATACTTGTTTCTTGGGAGATATGAACACCAGAATATTTATAGATAAAACTATTAAGTTCTCACATTCCATGTGTCAAACCAAAAAAAGTATATAATTCAAAGTCCTGACTAGAAAGTAGCAACGAATTGGGCACAAAATGAGCATGCTTTTAACACCTTAGCATTAGCTAGTTTATGAACAATTCCAACTTTATCTGCACACCCCAAAATTTAACACAGACAGAAATGCTTTTTAATATTCTTGATAGAAAACCTTGTCAGTCTAGAAAAGAGCATTTTTCATATCCAGTAGCCTTGTAAATGGGCAACAGAATGGAAGGCATGTAATTGCTCTGATTGTGAAAGGCAGAAATAATTAATATTTGAAAATTCAGTAAAATTAACGCTCAACCTGATGTTCCTCAGAAGTAGGGTCAAGAAAAAAAGATGGTGCAGTTGGTTGACCCCAGATGTATGCCAGGCACCACAAAAGCCACTCTATTACTTCCCTTTCTTTGTTGGTGTGTGTGCAAACTTTCACTTCTGCTTTAGTAAACTGTCTTAGCTCAATGTACAAGTTGTTTTCCAGCTTATTTTCTCTCCCCTGTCCAGCTGGGAAGGGGAGTGACAGAGCGTCTTGATGGGCACCTGGCTCCAGCCAAGGTCAACCCACCACAGATGCTCTACAAATGAAGTGCTAAATTGTGATGTTCATAGAATCACAGTAACTCGCTCCAAGACAACAGCATTCAATAGACAAGGACATAGGTGAGATAGGTTAAACTCTACAGAAGGATCTGGACAGGCTGGATCAGTGGGCTGAGGCCAAGGGTATGAATTCACCAGGGCAAAGTCCTGGGTCCTGCACTTGGGTGACAGCAACGCCAGGCAGTGCTACAGGCTGGAGGCAGTGTCTGGAAAGTTGTCCAGCAGAAAAAGACCTGGGGGTGCTGGTCGACAGCTGCTGAAGGTGAGCCAGCATGTGCCCAGATGGCCAAGAAGGCCAGTGACATCCTGGCTTGTATCAGCAATGCTGTGGCCAGCAGGACCAGTGCAGTGATCATCCCCCTGTACTCAGCACTGGTGAGGTTGCACCTTAAGTACTGTCTTCAGTTTTGGGACCCTCACTACAAGAAAGCCATTTAGGTGCTGGAGTGGCACCAGAGGAGTGGCTGAGGGAGCTGGAGGTGTTTAATCTGGAGAAAAGGAGGCTCAGGGGAGATGTCATTACTCTCTACAACTACCTGAAAGGAAGCTGGAGGCAGGTGGGTGTCAGTCTCTTCTCCCAGGCAATAAGCGATAGGACATAGCCTCAAACTGTGCCAGAGGGGATTCAGGTTAGACATCAGGAAAAATTTCTTCACAGGGTAGTCAAGCTTTGGAACAGGCTGGCCAGGGAAGTGGTTGAATCACCAGCCCTGGAGGTATTTAAAAGGTGCGTAGATGTGGCAACTGGGGACATGGTTAAGTGGCGGACTTAGCAGTGCTGGGTTGATGATCTTAGAGGTCTATTCCAAACTAAATTATTCTGTGATTCTGCACAACTTTTTTCCATTGTAAAAGTAATTGACCTTCACAACATCTCATTTAGTTATAAGATCAGTAATGAAATTTCATCACTGACATTTCAGAATAAGCTTAAATTGCTAAGTAAATGCTCAGTTTTACCCTCAGGTCACTAGACTATGGACTTCAGCAACTATTCAGGACCCATGAAAATAGCTATTCCTTTTTCAAGAGCTTCATATAAGGAATTATACTTTAAAATCACAACATACTGTCTTGTGTTATTGCTGGAGAATGTAAGAAATCAAGTCCAGAGGCACACACTTTGTAACAGATGGCATTAGTGACACTCATTCCACCCAGAACTTCTCATCCCTACCTATTAAGCCAGAAAACATGACAGAATTAATTGGAGCTGGTTACACTGCATGGAGACTTTCAAATCTGCTCATATTTTCCCCTTTTTAACAGTCTGAGTAAAATAAAAGTCATGTACAGCTTCAGTTGTCATTTGCATGAAGTGGTAAATTATTCTGGCATTCATTTCAAATAAGTAGATTCATTGTTATTCTGGCAATCATTTCAAACAATGAGAAATTCAGCCAAAAGTACACCAGAATAGACTTTTCAGTCTTACAACATCTCAATAAGTATGTGTTAGTTATCTTGCAAAGTACTTGGAAGTTAATTTTTAATACTTGGACCAGAAAAGCATCAATAATTTTAAAATTTTGAAAAAACTACACAGCATAAAAAAAGAAATAAAGCCACTTAATTCTGTTTCAACTGAGCATTTAAGCACAGCACATGATTTGCAGCATCCCCAGCAGAGACGGAGCGAACAGCAAAGCAGGAGTTAATAGTTCAATAGAACTGTAAGGCACAATGAGTGTTTCATAGAAATATACAACTAATAAATTGTCATTTGTTAGGGTCAGTTTATTTTCTGACAACATACACTTGTTGAAGTGCAAACGAGGCTCTTCAGAGCCCAATTAACAGTTTGAATTTACAATTTTATTCTGAGCTAGCAGCAGTTTAAACCCAAAAATATTTTATGTGATGCTTTCTATGGTAACACAGGAGTTACCTACCGCAATAAGGACAACTGGATATAAGAGAGGAACATCTGATTTTTCCAACATATCCACTAGTTGTTGGGTTTCTTGAATTACACACTTTTTATCCTAAATGAAAATAAATGTTTTGAATTACTGAAAACATCGAACAATTACTTCATAAAAACTATAAAAATGGAATTCCAAGATCTGTTATTTACAAAAAAAAAGAGATACATCACTATTTTGGTTTGAGGGGTTTTGGTTGGTTAGTTGTATGGGCTTAACATATTTGTAAATGTATTGTCTGGTAAAGTTATAGCTATTTGAAAAAAATTGAGATTAATAATATTAGCCCTAAGAAATATCTATATATAAAACAAGATTAAGGGTCTTGATTGGTCCCAGATATGCTTCATCTAACACCTTCCTATTCCCATACAGATTGCATGGTATGCATATGTCCAGAATGAGAAATGCTAATTAAGACCATGGTAGCAATGCACAGTTAGATGAGTACACATATGACAGACCTTTCCTCCAGACAATTCACTTCAATACAACATCTACAAAAGGAAATTTCAACTATTTTCAGATTCATCCCTCTTGTTCAAGAATTCATGGCTGGTTTAACAATATGCTTAAAAGTCTATGTCTGCTGCCTAGTGCACATCAGAAACACCAAACACCAAATTCAAATACTTAATTATTATTTACCATTACTAACAAGTTTAAGTGCAAAAGTAAAAGCATGCATCCATACTACTTACGTTTACACAAACAAAATTGTAGCACTGTCCTGACAAGATGTTTTGTAGATGGCTATCATTTTTGCTTTGAGATATTGACACAGCTTCAACCTGATAAGACAAAAAAAGTCACAGATTTTACTTCATGCTTAATTATCTGCAAAAGCTTCCACTATCATGGCAGAGTTTATTCATTCAAATTATTTAAAGACGGCAATTATTGCAAATGGCGTTGCAATGTTATCTAAAGCTGTATTTGTTTATTTTTTCAACACTCAGGGAGCTAACTTGTTTGCAAAGGAAGGTGGCTTGAAACCCAAAAGTTAATTATGTTCTAAAGATTTTAGAAAAATTTTGGGTTGAACATTGGATAACATAGTCCCAGATAGTTGACATTTAATATTTTAAGAGTTAAAAAAATCACAGAAGGTATGAATTACTTAAAAATACTTGAAAAATGCAGTACTCCAGAGCTCTCCTGGCTTGAACCTCTGCAGATGTAAAATCAGAAATCCATGGTACCTTTACAGCCTTGCACAAAATTTGAGGAACAGGGGCATACTGCATGCCAGAATCTTTTCAGAAGGTATCTGGAACGTGACCCAACGCAGAAGGTCTACTTTTGTGTTTTCCTTTGAAATATTATAATGCATGACACTTAAATATTCCTGAACATTTAAAAATTCATTTAGTGTATCAGAATTTTGATTTAATTTCAATAATTCGATAAAGTAGCACACTATGCATTTTTCTGCAGTCATACTATCCAGCAAAAATTAAATCAAATTTCTCTGTTGGAAAAGAAAGCACAGCTGCCTAACTTGAAGCTTCACTAAATCATCAATTAAATAAAATTAATTCTTATTCTATTTGGCATGTCAGTATCCAATGCAAAAGTACCTTTTAATAATTAAAATTAATATTAATCAATGTTATCAACTACTTGAGGGAGCAAAAATTACCTAAAAAAAACACCTAAGTAAAAAGTGATTGTAACATGTTTCAGTATTTAAATAAAAAAGAGCAAATGGATTTGCTTAATTACTTCTGGTCCTTGTAGCAATTCATATTCAGCTAGTGTCAAGAAGCAAAGGCGCCAAGAACATGTAGTCAGGAATAATAAATATGCTTTCTTTAATGTTTTTCTACTTATCAGATGCCCTGTGCTATTCAACATCCACTTTCATAAAATCAAAAATTAATAACAGGACATTGGGAAACTGTAAAAGTTACTTAAATCAGAATTTAAAATTACAATTAATACCAATCCAGTAGATGGACAACGTAATCATTAAGAAACTAGCGAATCTCTACTAGTGAAACACTAGTTCATTTCCTACTTGAAAACAACCAGATATTTTTATATGCTGCTCCTGGATATTTATCCATTCACAAAAATAACACACAACTTCATCCAATTGATTACATTTCATGTGACTGCAGCACCTTGTCTTTGAATAAGCAGGGGTAATTTCCAGTCACAGAAGAAAACACCTTCAGCCCCTATTTAGGTTTGTTTGCTTTAGAAGAAAGGGCTAAATAAGAAAGTTAAGATTCAAGTTATGTCTTTGACAGTAACATATCTTGAGCAAAACATTCATTCCTTAGTTATACTGCTTAGAGTAACAGTGATTAAAATACTCTTAAAGTACTTTTCAAGCAAAGTTTTCTTAGTAAATTTTTTTAGAAAAGGTTTTATTTTCATTCTTTTTATCAGTTCAATCTTTAGGTCTTTTCCCCACCACTACTGGCATTATTGTGTTATCAACAGTGTCTCAGAAATCCCTCTAACAAAATTTCTTTTAAATTCTTCTTTAATGATGCATACAGGAGTTAAGGAATACTTTGTTATTTAGATCAATTACCCTCCAACTAGCCCTCTGAAAAGGTCCAGCTTTCATTGCAGAACATTTAACTTGCTTAAAATAATTATCACATTGCACAAAATCAAACCTCTCTCTCTCACAAGGTTACTGGGCTTCATTTACGAAATCATAGGCCAGTGGATATCACAGAATCATAGAATGATTTGTGTTGGAAGGGTCCTTAAAGATCATCTAATTCCAACCCCCTGCCATGGGCAGGCACAACTTCCACTAGACCAGGATGCTCAGAGCTCCATCCAACCTGGCCCTGAACACTACCAGGGACGGGACATCCACAATTTCTCTGGGCAACCTGTTCCAGTGCCTCACCACCCTCACAGTTAAGTGCATGTCTATCCTAAATTTCCCCTCTTCCAGTTTTTCCCCATTACTCCTTGTCCTATCACTACAGTTTCAGATAAAAAGTCCCTCTTTGGCTTCCCTGTTGGCCCATTCAGCTACTGTAAGGCTGCTATGAGGTCTCCACACAACCTCTCCTCCAGCCCCAACATTCTCAGCCTGCCTTCATAGGGGAGGTGCTCTAGTCCCCTTATCAACTTTGTGGCTCTCCTCTGGACTTGCTCCAGCAGTTCCCTGGGTAGTAGAAAGATGTGATATAATCACATAAGCTATAACTAAGAATCACTCCAAGACCAGTCAAAATTTAACCAATTACCAAAGGTTAATCACCTTGGGGAAAATGGAAATATGATAGCTCTATTAGAAGGAATAATGAAAAAGGAAAAATAGTTGAATGCCAGCAGAAAATGCTATCACAATCCAAAAGCAAAGGCTTCACTGTGTATTCACTGTGAGTGAAACGTACCCCTATCACTCTATAAACAGGCTGATTACTTTGATTTTGCATTAGCAGCTCTGCAGGAAAACATCTTACTCTTTAATTGGTTCAGACTTCAAATACGACTTCAAAGTAACAAAAGTATTTCCTCTGTAACCTATTTGTAACAGTTTGTCCTTACTGAATTCATAAAATCTAAAGAAAATGGCCGCTCTGTTGTCTGGATTCAATTTCTCCTCTAATCTAATATATAGATTTTAAGCAGATCCGTACGATCCCCTTCTATGGCATAATGGGACAGAAGATGTTTCTTTCTTGGTAACTTCCACACCTGGTGTTAACCCCTTGTAATAAATACTACAGGGACACAGGAAGTCTCAGTTTCTGTATTCACATAATTTAGACCATTTCTTATGAGTAGTGGCAACCAGAAATATTAATCATACAGTTAACAGCCATAGAGTTGTACATACCTTTATCTGACTTTCCAGAGATTCAGAAAGAAGAAAACCTATTGGTGCAACAGTTTCCTTCACATCAGTAATAACGCGAACTTCTTGTGAAAGGTTGTCTGGGATCAAGAAAAAAAACCCTTAGTATTTCATGCAAAAATAAATCAATCAAAGTTACTAATCTGCTAACCATTACCTTCAATCCACGTACTGCTGTCTCTGGACAGAACCTTCTCAACAGCTGTAAATTTAAGACTACTTATTTCAAGGCACAGTTAATCTAACTACAGAATTTATATAACAAGCACCTCAAATATAAAATTCAAGTTATATTTTATATGATCTTGTAAAATGTGAAATCATGTCATGAGGCCTGTTCCCAGAGCCCATTTAAATAAGGGACTCTTAAAAGATAGTTTTCAGGTCCACATTAAAGACACAAGATGATAATCAAGAAAACTCGTTTAAAATTTCCTATGACTTTCCTATTACTTCAACAGATCACCGAATGCAGTATCAGCAATATTGAGAAAAGACAAAGAAAGGAAAAAAAGCCCAGGAGACAGCATAAATCTGCTTCTCAGCAACATACACAACAAAACTGCCCTCAAAAAATGTATTGAAAATACTGTCCAGGGAGACAGTAGATACAACCATTCACCTCAACATCAAAGAAGTTGATGAGTCAGTGACGTAGATCTTGGAATGGGTAACTTCCTAGATCTTTTACTGGTAGGGAAAAATTTTGTTGATATCAAGTTTCATGTTAGTGCCTGCTCTGTTCCATAAAGCCCATAGTTCATAAAATTAGCATTTTCTCTTGTTATTGGCTACAGTTTCTAGATTCAGTGAGCATTTTCCTTCCTTTAAGCAAACAAAATAATTCAAGTCTGAAATTCTCAGTTCTAATTCAGAAATTTATCCTTTAGATGCTGAATTACTATGCAGAACAAAACACAGGATTTCCAATGTTTTTGGGGTAGTCATTTCATAAGTAATGAGAAATTCCATAAATGTTAAGTCCGAGTGTGTTTAAAGCAGACTTCAATGAAACTTCTGGGACAGAAATATACCAAACACCACCACAAATTAAATTAGTAGTGAAACACAGAAGAGAAATTATAAAAATATGGCCTAACTGCTCTTCAAACATGTCTGAATATAAAGATACATATTTGTTGCATGTGGAAAGCTTTTTTTTACAATTACATACCACACAATAAGTTCAATCAGATGCATTACTTAAGAAAACAACCCACTTCCTACTGTAAACTCAGACTTGAAAAAAGACCTGAAAATTAATTTTAAAGCTGCTGTAGAGTTAAAATTATTGGAAAGTGACTTGTAATTTTTAAGCAATTTTCCATGAGCAGGAAAAGTGAATTAACCACTGAAAATCACAAAAGATAATTAGAATAATTTTCTGCATTGTGAGTATTTATTACTTCCAATATTTATAATGTGACAACAAAACCAGTGGTAGCAACTGACTTTGTATTCAGTTAGCAAGGGGAGGGAGGAAGAAAGAGAGAACAATAACCATCTGCTTATAAACCATCACAGCCAGATGAAAGTGAGAATTAAAAAATGCATGGCCAGTTCTCACAGGACTGGGAATCACAGGATACAACAACTGTGGGAGAAATTATCTTCCCATAAATTCACTGGGCAAAAAAATATATTGAACATGCATCACAGCTGTCTTCTACTTAATATAGAATAACTTTACCATATGAAAAATGGATCAATGGGAAACCATATTGAATTAATTCCTTATCAGCAGAAAGAAACCAGTGGGTAAATTTAAATCAGAGCTAGAGTCATTGAATTTAGTACTGTACATGGAATGGAGATACAAGATAGATATACATAATAAACCAGACTGGCATATCAGATTTCAAGAACTCAGATTCTATTGAACTAAGTCATTTAATGAAGGTCAGATTGGAGCTATTACAAAAATGCACATGTGGAAGAAGGCTGTGGAACCCAGAAATGTACCATAACTTAGGCTCACACAGTTCTTTTAAAAAGATGTCTGTAGTCAACAGCAATCGTCAAAAGTGATCTCACAAGAGGCTGCTCCAAGACTGCAGTTATAAAAACCCATCCCTCTCCTCTCTCCAGCACTCTTAGATCTCTAACTTCCTGTAACAAATGAGAAAGGAGAGACAACTACCAAAAAAGCGGCTAAGATCTGCAGGTTGAATTTAATAAAGAAGAGAGAAAATTCAGTGAAGTGTGGAAAAATGTATTTTTAATCTGGAGAAGGAATGTAATGTTATAAGGGGAAAGTCTATTAATAAAGTATGAGAACATTAAAATAATGATAATATATTGAAAAGATGCCGCATGCTTTTAAATTATCAAGGAAGTGAATAAAGGAAGGCTGGGAAATCACCATTTACAAAATCAGCATAGCAAAGCAACAGTTCTGTCCTAGCTGAGGTTCAACTCCTACCTTCCATTTAAATCCAGGCTGTTTCAAGTGGTCCAAAAAGATCTCTGTGTCAATTTAGACAGTTTGCACCTTTGCTGCATGTGGGAAGGAAGACTGAGTGGAGTCTCCCTCCCCAAGACTGCCTGTGTTCCACCCCTGGTAAGCTGATGGAGCTCTGTCTTTGTATGCAATCACGCTAAATCTGGAGTGCTGGCTGATAACTCCATGGATTCCATGAGTTCTGCTGCCTGCCAGTAAAGCTAACTGTGTGCAGCGTTTCATTCCTAGTTTTTGGAATTCTGTGAAATAGACAGCCTTTCTGGAAAGCCACATCATGGCCATGTCACAAACAATTTTAATAGCTAAGAACATCTTGTTTTCCATCAGACTGCTGGATTACTGAGGCTGGAAGGGACCTCAGAAGGTGTCTAGTCCAAGCTCCTTCTCCAAGCAGGACCACCCATGAGATCAGGCCTGCTCACTCAGTCCCTTGCCCCTCCAACACTTGAGAACCCTTGAGGACAGAGACTGCACAATCTCTCCAGGTAACCTGTTCACTGCTTGATTGTCCTCACGGTGAAAGCATTTTTCCTTTTATTGACTTGGAACTTCACCTGGTTCAGTTTTTGTCTATTATCTCTTGTCCTCCCACAATGCACCACTGTTCTACTTTAGTTCCCTACTTTCTGCTAGAACTTCCTTGTCATCTACCAAACCATATTTTTTTTGTTCTTTTCTCACTATTGCATTACATATCAAAGTCTCTATCTTGCTTTGGCTTCCTCTTCGTCTACTTATTTTAAATTTATTATTTCTCTGGAAATCCTCTCTCACCAATATGCACCTCCCATTAACTCTCAGCTTCTTTCCAATAGTACCTGACTATGGAGTACAATTCCCCAGTCATGTGCATGACATTTGATCCCACTCATCACTTTTAACATCCACTCAGAGTATATTTCTGCACAATATAACAAACAGTTAAATTTTACACTGCCAAATTTAAACACTAAATTTTTTTCATTAGAGCTAAATTTGACACAGAATTTCAGAGTTTGTTCCATTAAACTTCTTTCTTTTTGTTTCTCCATCAGAAAACTTCATTTTCAATTGTTCCATTTGCCCCTATTTGATATCTTGAAAGCATTAGATCACATTATGATTTGGTAACACCTGCCACAGTTTTAATCACAGGATCCTACCCAATTATAAATTAAAATGTGTGCATGTTTATGGAACTACCTTAATTAGATAATGTACTAAGTGTACTGTAATGAAAGACTTAAAAGTTTACCCTGAAAAGCATGCCACAAACAAGCAGCAATTAAAATAATACTTTGTTTGAATAAAGATCATAAATACCATATCCTAGGGAAGTAACACCATAAGGAAAAAATGCATCTGAATGGCAAATAGGTTTTAGCCTACAGACAAATTTTTCCTCTTAATTGCATATATATATGTACACATACACTTGTTTTTGCAAACATATGCTCATACCACATCATTCTTGGTATGCCATTACAATTCCTACTATTTTGGAAAAACATCCTATTTATCAAAATACTTTTGAAGTTTGCAGTGAATTCAAAGTAATAAATTAATTTACCAGAATTCCATTTTCACTTTCTACATAGCAATGCTTTGACTGGTCTGGAAATTCAATATGATTTCCCCTGGCATATTTAGAAACATCTTTGTTATGAGATGCTACCACTGTAAACAAGAAAAATGAAATAAGTAATGCTGAGCATTCAGTTCATTCATGCTCAACAAAATGAGTTTAAATTGTTATTCAAATAATAAAAGTAACCAAAAAATATCTAACAATTTTTTGTTTACCCATTGCACAGGTCTCTGTAGCCCCAAAAACTAAAAGCCAAACTTGACACTGCCCCTACCAATATTTGTATACAAGAAAGAAAGAAAGATTTTGTGGTAGAAGACAAGAAAGAGGGTTGTTTTTTTTCCTGACAGTAGCTATTCCAAGCAGCATCTCCCCACATGCCAGGCTATTTCTTTGCTTCCCAGCAGTGAACAGCCACTGGTTCATGGGCATGCCCACAAAAATCAGCCTACCTCATGTAAGACCTTTATCCTTGATAAACAAGGCTTATCTCAATTTTTATTTTTATAAAAAGTCACATAGTTTCTTCACAGAACACAAATTGTAATATGTAGCTCTCAACAGCCATAAACAGTTTGAAGGCATTAAGATATTTTTCTTGGCACTTGCAAAAACATAATTGTACCTACATCAACAGATACTTCTTTAGCCAAATGTGAGGGCAAAACACCCAATCTGTAAGTGCAGTCTCTTGTGAACAAGTCATTGAAAAAGAAGGGCCCTTAAGAAAAGAAAAAGGAGAAGGAGGAGAGAGAGTCACACTGTAAGTTATAAACTTCTACTGAGAAGCACCAATTAAAGTTTACATGTTGGAACTAGAGTTCAAAGATACCTACCCTGAGGGCAGTAGTCCTAATGGAATTTTTTTTAGGATGTTTTGTATTAACCTGATCTTAACTACATTTCTAGATGAGTCACCCTTATTGTAAGACAATGTTTTCTTACTTCAAGACTATTAAAAATAGGCGTGTGCCACCTTGTCTCCATACTCTGCAAGTTTATACCTGCTTAACTAAAGAAAAGTATTACATTTGCTGTTTATAAAACAAATTATGTTAGGATTCAGACTTTCATAATACAGTTATAAAAGAAACTTGATGAAGTTAGCAAATAAGAAATGTTTTAAGAAAACAGTCTCACAAGAAAAAGAACTCATTAGTCTATTTACGTCAGTGAAATGTTTCTTTGTATTGCCTTGAATAAGAACGATATATATACATATAAATCTCTAAAATACAAAAATGTATGTAGGCATCTATGTTTTACTTAATTCCATCTGAGTCAAGTTTAGTAAGCTGAAATTTGTTGAATTGTTGAAGGAAACCAAAAGTTTCAATCACTAATAAATATAAACTGTAGATGACATGAAATTTGGAATTGTAGTCACAAAATAAAATGTCTACACTCAAAAGTTCTTCATCACTACTGAATTCATCCAGTGATAACATCTGCATCCAACACAGTATATCAGACAAGTTAATAATAAAGAAATCAGCAGCAAAGACTGGAACGGTTGTGTGGTGCAGAGCTTGTGTGAGGCCAAAGCCCTTCTAGTACACGCATTTAGCTTCTGGGGCATCTCCAGAGGATGTTGGCAGTGTGCAAAGTGGCCTTCTAAGACACGCTACCTTGCAACTCAGCTTCACAGAGTCACGTAGCACTTCCCTTTCAGGCACTCTACATGGCACAAAAGGGGAATGACAGGTAGAAGCACATCATTTACAAGAGCATGTAGTGATAGGACAAGTGGGAATGGCTTCAAACTGACAGTAGGTTTAGATTAGATAAAAAGGAAAAAATCATAACTGTCAGGGTGTTGAGGCACTGAAACAGGTTGCCCGGAGGAGTTGTGGATGCCCCATCCCTGGAAGTGGAATGGAGTCCTGAGTAACCTGATCTAACAAAAAGTGTCCATGCCTATGGCAGGGGGCTTGGAACTAGATGATCTTTAAAATCCCTTCCAACCCAGGCCATTCTATGATTCTATGATACAGCACCATGTAGTGGGTTCTGAACTCTCAAGAAAAGCAAACACTCTCATATAGTCAAATACTCAGTCTGTAGGAAAGGCCTAACTGAGCATGCCTTGCCTTGTAGGATGGGTGACATTCTCTAAGGTGATCTGTCCTTGAAGGTTCCCCATAGGCATGGCACAACACAGTAGAACATAGCTAATAGGATTTCTACTGTAAAACTAACAACGATGAGACAAAACAACACCACACAGACATGTGTGGATACATCAGGATGACGCTCAGAAGGTCAAAAATACATTTTTCCCTTAAATATGATTGAAGTGTGTCATGAACTGTGAATAACGCACCTGCCTAATATTAATTTACATGGTTCAACTGCCCACTACCTAAATAAGTCACATTAGAGCCATGTGAAGATCTGGTATGTGAAGACTTTTGAAGGCTACAAAACAGATAAGGCACAACTCTCAAACTGCAGTGTTGGACTACAAGCAGTGCCAATTTAAAATCTCATTGAAGATAATAAATTATGTAAGATAACTCTGTTATGCAGTGTCCTAATTTGCTATGGAGGACTCACAATACTGCTTGCATAAGGAGCAGAGAACATGTGCAGCTTCTCCTTCCTAAACTCATGCAATGCAGCAAGAAGCAAATCTAAACTTCAGTGATCTTAAAGTACAGTTTTTCATAGACACCAGGCAAAATAAGACTACTTTGGTTACTGAAGCAGATATATTGCATGCTGCCACAGCAATGGGATACTAGATAAATAAAGATCAAGAAGGGATTAGCCAGACTGACCACCATGAAGGTCTTCCTACTTTAAACTACACAATTTTTTTTTTATAACCAACAACTGGAAAAGATTGTACAGGGTTTAGAGAAAACAAAAAATGTGGTAACATGATGAAATACACATATAAAACAGACATCTAGGAAGAGAATATCTGGTCATTAACAGGATTTTCTTCTCCAGTTACAAACAGAAATGCAGAAAGCTGTATTCTCATTTTCTACTCAAGCAGTTTTAGAAAAGCTGCTTGGAATATATCCTAATTTTAAAAAAAGTTATAATTATTCTCTTTTAAGGACCTGTTAGATTATTGAAGCCCTTGGATACACAGGAACATGGAAGTTCATTTGGATGAAGGTTACAGTTTTGTTTCAAGTTTATAATTTTTTGAACACTACAGAGGAACTTTCACATTACCTGGAGGTCTAGATAAGCAGAATAAGAGCTGCTTACCACAGAGATGTCTGGGCTCTGTTTAAGCTTTCTAGCTTGTCTATAGCGACAGAGCTGATCACAGCACAGTTTAATTTACCCAAATCAGAAGCTAAGCCCATATTGGACCTTGTAACAACAGATGAGACACCAAAGTGAACAACTAGCCAGTTACTCACCATACCCTAATGAGCACATGCTCTAGTTTCCTTCAACAGGAACTACATTATTTTCTCTGGAAAGATAATTTTAATCCCAAGGAAAGTCCCTTTCTCTTCATCAGTTTCTGGGGCTTTATCCCTCAGTTCTCACCAAGGAGTCAGGCAAGAGTCCCTGAATCACTGCCTATCTGTTTACAATAACCATCAGTGCACTCATTATACAGGACTTGAGAATTCTTCATTTCTACATTGACTCACTGTAAAAACAATCCAGATAAAGGCTAAATCCAGTCTTTGTGTTAAACTGCTATGAAACCACTGTTATTAGTACCAGAAAAAGATAAAAAACATAAATACTTATAAATTAATTAAACTCCTCAATATCATATAAGTGGTGTATTAATTTAGGTAACAACTGGCTGTATTTAAGGCAGTGAAGAACCCTAAAGAGAATTTTCAGTCTACTACTTAGATTAGAAAGATGGAGCGTATTCAGAATTGAACTTCAAATGAAAGAAAAAAATAAATTGTTTATTCCTTATAAAGCTATTCAAAATTAATCTCTGTTTGACTACAGTATATGCAGCTTTTCATAAGGTTCTCTATTCTAAGAGAAGTAAATAAAGGTAAATATGCATAATTCCACTGAACAAGCTACAACAGCTTGCCTCAGCACATTTTTTCCATCATAAAAACTTTCTTAAAGACATTTCAAACTATAGCACACATGATTCTTAATTAGACTCAGTAATATACAAACTGAGAGTGGCAAGGAGAAAACACATACCCTTAATAATCGATTCAGCTGCATACAGATCCCGCTTGTAGGTCACCTAAAGGACAGACAAATCTCATTAGATTTAACACAGTAGGAAGGAATGCAAGACCAATGAAACAATGTCCTGGAGGCAATTCTTTAAATTTTAAATGCCATAAACAAATGATATTGTCGATTTCTTAATTTTGGTAAAATCTCACAGGTGAGCTATGAGAACAGAGGTTGCTGAAATTACTGGAGATTTTGGAGAAACTCTGCTTGGAACTCAGTTGACACCTAAAACTATTTTCAGTCCTTTGAAGAATCATGACAACATGATATTGCGTCTATTTTCACATATTCATTCTACTCTAATTTACTGTGAAATACATTCATTTTTAATAGGACTTGAAATCATAAAAATGAAGGCTGAGGAGAAACCTAGTTATTACTTTTACTAATATAGGTGTAATTTTTCAGTAGTGCAAGATTATTACTGTTAATTAAAGTCCAATTAATCAGTGGGAGTCAGTGAGATTACAAGGAGACTTTGAGTGAACGTTCAGAGAATTGAAAAAACTTCAACATTGTCTTGAAGATATTAATCAGATCAGGTTAGATGGACAATAAGAAGCTGAGTATTTACTTGATATCATTCATGTCTGCCTTTATACCCTCATGGTGGCTGACAGTCCCAGTAATAGGTTTTGCAAATAAAATTAGAGAAAATTAAAGACAGTATCTACCCAAGATATTAACAGTCTTTGCTAGCAATGTCTTCACAATGACATGCAGTGACTTGTACTGACATAACTCTTCAATATTTGTATTTGGTTTCACTGTAACTTCCATTAATGTTAAATAAAATTTTAATGGGTTTTCTGCATTTTTTTCTCTGGAGTCCAATTAACTTTTTTTCTTTTTAATCAAAATTACCTGAATAGTATTCCAAGAACTCCAGTACTGCAAAGTAAATCCTACAGCATAAGGACATCATTGTAGCATCTTAGACTGCAAATAAGTGATTATTTGATTTTACTGTAAGGATTCTTGTAACCACTTTTTATCTCATAAATAAAGCTCTGTATTGTAGTCAGAAACAGATTAATAATATTACGTTTCTCATGATTTTCACAAGGCATTATATTCTTTTAAAATTAAAAACTAACTTAATTCCTTACAGTTTGTTCTGCAGGAGGAGCAGCCAGAGAATAAATGTAGCCTAACAAATCTTAAGTGTCTGAGTTTGCACACACACATTTACATGTCTACTTACTGTTGTGAAGAATCAATGCCTTGAAATTAATGTTAAGGATAGAGTGACCAATTGAGTGACCAATTTGCTGCAAAGTTTCTTTCTATTTAACAATTTCTAGAGGACTTTTAACCTAAACTTTCAGTAAAGTGTAACAGATTATCATCTAAAAACCTTTCAAGAAACAGAACTAAGGTCTGTCAGAAGTGGTTTCACTCTAAGGTTCACAACCTCTTTGAGGTGCAAAAGTACTTTTAAATAGTCTGATCTAAAAAAATTGTAGGTACAGTCTTCAAGAAAACAGCATGGAAGAATAAAAAATTAAGAATGAGCCTTTAAAAAAATCCCTTCTGAAAGTCTGAATAGGACATCAAAAAATACTTTTCAAAGTGGTTTCCTAGGGAAATAAATCACCTGAGACTGAAACACATTCTCCATATGTATTTCTTTTATTATCTTTGTTCCTATAAGCTGATTTCAGATACTGGTTCCTATAAGCTTTATGAAAACAGTAAAGTTGACAGAAAAACCCCGCCAAATACCACAGGTGATGATCACTTACAAGTCAGGGAGAGAGAGATTCCCACACCTTCTTCAATAATGACTAAGATGCTAAATCTTCTCTTGCGTTGATTAATACATGTTCTTGCAATTTAGCTGATACTTACTCAAAAAGGCAGACAACCATGGCAGATACACCCTTTGGTTTAATTCAAACCACTGATTATTTTAGTATGAATGTGCTTCAAACAATTTAGGAGATTAGTCAATACAACAGTTCATTATTCTGGGCAGCTGTACTGCTTTACTTCTAGTTTCACTAAAGTGGATTTGAATTCTAGGTTCACCCCAGCTGGAAGCAATTTAAATTTAGTCAAATCAATGAGGAACTGACACTCTATACCAGAAAGTAAGGTGTCATTCCCCACTCTCTCAGACCAGATAAGGTGCAACAAATCACAGGGGAAAAAAAAGAAGAAAAGAACAAAAAAAGAAAAGACACACAGGATCTCTCTCTTTGTAGAAAACAGATCTACTACCTCATCCATTTCTGCTTTTCTTATATCACATTACTAATCTAAATCTCTTTATACTTATAAAATGTAATCTTTTTCATGCTTGTCTCGGAACACTCCCTATTTATCAACAACTGCTCAGAACCTGAGTCTGGATTTGACAATAGTATTCTAGATGAATTTGTAATACTAGAGCATCTCTTCTCTAAGTTCATATTCTCGTTTCTATATCCATGGCTGGCACATGGTATTTTGCACACACACAGTGGAAACTTGCTGTCCTCTGTGATTCCTACACCACTTTCAAAGTCACTGCCTTCCAAGAACAATGCACTAAATATGACCTGTACTTCGTTTGTTTCTAAAAACACTTACTTGTATTTGGCTGCAATGAAAAACATACCTTTTATTTAAACTGTTTGCTAAGCAATCCTTCTCAATAGGTTACTTCTGATCAATTGTAATTTTATTTATAAATCTTTAAATCTTTGTCTGCAAACTTTATCAGACAAATATTAAATATCTTAGAGAGAACAACAGTTTCTGCAGAACTGTACATGGTGAGAATCATCTTTTGAAATATATCAATTGTCTAATTTTTCATCTATTTAATGAGCACTAGTACAATTACAGTCATCCTACTATTAAGATTGCCAAGTCAAACTTCTGCCAGCTATATGTTGTATCAGCACTACCCTTTTTATCAGTCATAATTATAATTGCGTAATAAAGTCTTGAAGTAAATTTCACAAAATAAATAAATTCCATGTTGGCTGGCATTAATTGCATCAGTCCCTTACTTTTTATTAATCAAGTTTTACCGGTAGCAGTGCACCCTTTTCTTCTGTTGATCAATATCAAACTCACAGGCTTCTAATTACTCAGATTCTTACTCTTATGTAACCATATAGGTTTTCATTTTTTCCTCTTGAACATCCAATGTTCCGAGATTTTCAGAATGTTGTTGCTGCTATCCAGAATATCACTAGGCCAAATACTGAAACTCAATACAAATACCTCACTGTCACAGAATATGAAAACATGACCTGCTTATTTAACAAATGCTTTTCTGTACAATTCTGCCTATTTAATAAAGCCTCAAAATCATGAAAAAAGAGTTTGTATTGTTTGCCGGTATGATCTTCTCTCTCAATTGTCAGACTGCAAGTTTTCACTACCTAGGAAGATGTTCTTTTAAAGGTTCCTCAAAGTTATTCCCATTCATCATTTAAAAGTCTCCTTCGAAATGATTTAGCTTGATGAACACTTCAGATTTACGAAACTGTACATTACATGCAAAAATCTCTTTACCAAATAAATAGAATAAAGTTATGCTCACACATACACAAAATGTACTGCATTCAATTAAGGTTTACCCCGCCCTTAGATATCACAGAGATTATTAGAAAATAATCTGTTATTTTTTAGAAATAGTGAGGATTTTTCCCTCTGTCATCATTGTCTATAAAAACACATCAATTTTTTTAAAAATGTCCTTACATTGAATTTTTCATCTGCATTATATACAAATACATTCTGTTAGTTGATTTTATACTTAAAGAGTGTATTGCCCCAGAATATTTAAGGCAATTTTTCTTCATAGGTGCCAAGCACAGAGAAACTGAATAGGTGGTATTGATATTTTCATTCTGTTTCCTTATCTTTGCCATCCTGACCCCAAATTAACTTATAAATGGTTATGTACTATCTTTAAAATAGAACTTACAAATATCTATAATGCTGAAGTCTTTTGAATGTTCCTAGTTGGTTGTTGACACTACAAAGAACTATTTTAATTTTGCAATTTGTTCCCAGAAAGCAAACACACTATCTCTTGCTTCAACAATGACTTTGAAATGTTACTTTTCCTAATGTACAAGCAGACAGTGCTCAGGTAGAATAACCAGTATTAATTCAAATAGGCAATATACAAGCACACACAGCTTCTTCCCACAGATTTGAGTCATTTAATGTTATGCAGGTTGTGCACCTAATAAACAAACTGAATTTTTACAAATATCTGATCTGCTCTTTAAAGAGTCAAGATCCACATAGGATGAAACTGTTTTGTAATACTTGAACTTTACAAACTGTCCTCCACCCGTTAACTGACAGCAGTTTTTTGTTTACATATCCTCTAAAACCTCAACTGTACAATGACTATTTATTTCAGTTCTTATTTATTTGGATGGAATATGTTTTTATCTCATGCTGGCAAAGTAAGACTGGGGTCATTGGGAGCACACCAGTTCTTGGCATATGAAATATCACTGATCTCAACATTGAAAAACCTAAGAGAAAAAACAACAAATTACATTATTATTACAGCTAAGGAAAGACAGTTGTGCTTCTGAAAGGTGATTAGTAACAAATAGCAATAGTTCCTAATCATTTTGTAGGGAAGGACCACTCGAGAAAATTGGCAGTCCTGTGCACTTCAGCAGACTGCACAGATGGAGCACAACTGTCCTCTTCCTTAATGGCACTGCTCCAAGTCACCTGCAAAACACCTCTGTACAGAGGGACAAATATCTGGGCGCTATTCAAAAAGGAGCTATCTTCCTCTGTAGGCTCTAATCTGCTAAGACTATTTGCTGCAGAAACAATGTAAAATTTCACAGACCTTGTCATTTTCATGCCTTTGACTTCTAGGGTCTTCACAAGTGACAGAAAACACCAATGACTTTCAACTACAAAACTTGACAGGGAATAGGGTATGAGAAGGTGTAGGTACTTCAATGACATGGCACCAGCATTTTTGCATATACCATACGGAGCATAGTCACTGCTCTGCACCACCTGCAGCACAGTATCTGCACATAAATAGGTGCCCTTGCCACTGCCATGCTCTGCATGATACTGTCAGCACTGAGACCCTGTGGTGGGTGACCCTGGCTGGATGCCACGTGCCCAACTCTCCTCTTCAGTTGGATAGGGGAGAGAAAATAAAAAGTCAAGATAAGGACAGGAAGAGATCACTCACAAAACAGACTCAACTCAGGAAAATTAGTTTAATTTATTACCAATCAATTCAGAGTAGAATAATGAGAAATAGAACTAAATATTAAAATATCTTCCCACCACCCCTCCCTTCTTCCCAGGCTCAACCTCATTCCCAATTTTCTCTACTTCCTCCCCTCCAGTGGCACAGAGGGATGAGGAATGGGGGCTGCAGTCAGTTCATTGCATATTGTCTCTGACACTCCTTCCTCCTCAGGAAGAGGATTGTTCACACTGTTCCCTGCTCCAGCATAGGGTCCCCTCCCTTCGCTCTTCATATGTTATCATTTTCCATATGTTTACTGGCCTCTTTCAAGTCCAGTGCTACTGCAATGTCTCCCACATGCTAGAAAGTTAACAGCATAAGGATTTTGTTTCATAAACAATGTTGAAGTGGCACTAACACTTCAACAAGTCTCTTTTAAAACAGAGATGTGCACAAGCTCAAGACCAAAGTGCAACTGGGGACTGGTTACTAGTGCTGTTCGTCACAGGGCAGTACTGTCTAATACCTTTATAAATAACCTGAGAAAGGGGAAATGCTCTCAGAAAACTAATAGACGACAACAAAAGAGTATTCAAGATGCTCAATGGTCCCACATTTATTTACAGGAATCCTGAGAGGCTGGAGAAAGAGGCTGACAAACTGTGAAATTAATAAATACAGCATCCTGCATCTGGGACATAATGATCCTGCGCACCGATGGAAAGTAGACCATATACTGTTTCAGAAAGACTGTCCCCAGCAAGATATCAAAAGAAGCTAATGCACAAGTAAATTTTGCTGCTACATTGCACAGGAAATTTCTACTGTAGACTCAGGAAATTACCTTTCTTTTTCAGATTTATGGTCATGCTATTAGAAATCATGTCCCATTGGAGGAAATTTAATGTCAAAGATAGATGGAGTGATTTGAGCTGCTTCCAGATCCTTCAATGTGGTAATGAATAAAATAAAATAAACTCTTTATAATTGCATGACACAGCAGCTACTGAGAAAGAATAATGTCCCACCATCCAAAACAATTAAATGCAATACTTTCAAGCAGCAGGGATGTATACTTTGGCACCTGTACACTCAACTGCTCTGTTAGTCATGAAGAACCTAGAGATTACCAGACAAGGCGAATGATGTTCAAAAATTTTTAAAAGATTGTTTGAAGAAATCTTAATTATTACAGTGTTACAGAATGTAACAAACTGTTCTAAAAATCAAACTGGTGATACCCGTGTATTTGCCATCAACTCATAGGGAAAGTGGAGAAAAATAAACAAAAGATACAAGCTTTCTCCTGTCATTTCTGTATCATAAAACAATATTCTTCATTTTGGAGATTTATGGATTATTTATGGATAGTTTTACAGATTCTCAGGTTATTCAAGTACCTAGTTGGTTTTTCTACTTAGAGAAAAATACTGTCTTCATTGATTATCTCCAGTAACATCTGCCCAAGTCTGTCTACAACAAGGAGTTCTAAAAAGAGCTCATGATGATACAAAACCAATTCTGAAATTTGGAAAGAGAAGCCTAACTTACAACTGAAAACACATCTGAAGTTTATGATAACATGTGAACTTTATACATTTTAAATTACATATAAAAATTAGATATTATTATTGCCTTTACCTTCCAGAGGTCAGCTGTTCCTTCAATAAGTTTGGCATTTGTTTTACAGTATTTCAGAGCCAGATGCAAACATTCAGTTCCATAATCCAGGTCATAGTCTGTACACTGTAGTAATTAAAAAAGAAAGAAAGAAAAAAATCCTTATTTAGCCTTAAAGAAATCATACTTTTAATCAGTAACAGGTTTTTTTCATTAATTAAACCTTACACCTCAACAGTCCTTTCCAGAATAATACCTCTGTATTAGGCAGGCAGATTGAGGACAGATCAGAAATAAAAACCCTTCCAAGAAGTTATGCCAAATTGTAGGTATCCAACAAAGTGTTACCTAAGTAAAGAGACATTTTATAAACACAGATGATTCAATTAGGTGCTGCAAGTATCTGGCTAAACCTTGACATTGTTAACTAAATGAACGAGAAGTTACATGTACAAAAAGATTTTTGATGGAGTTGAGGGAGACCTCACCAAAAGACACCATTGACCTCCCACTGACAAACCTTTAGAGTATGGGAACAAGTTAATAAACTGTAGAAGCATGACTCTTCAAATGCCGTGTCTGTGTTGGTTATTGCATCATCAAAAAAGGATGGTAGTAACTATGAACCTCTGTATTTCTTACATGATTCCCTCTATCTTTTTCTCCAGTTCTCTGCACAAAACTAGCAAAATCTCATGATGCTTCATGAGCCTTGCAGGAAAAAAAAAAAAAAAAAAAAAAAACACAACAACCCACCAAAACAGCAAAAACCCCACCAAAACAAACAAACAAAAAATAAAGTTTGTCCACTTTTTAGTCATCTAGAAAAGATGTTCTTCTCTCAACACACTCTTCCCAAGCAGTTTGGCTTCCTATAAGTAGTGATTATAAGAATCCTATCAGAGAAAAACTGAGTAGAGAGCAGAATCTCCTGAGCCAAAACATAGGTAGAAAAGCAGGAACAATATCCAGTCTCTATTAGAGCATGAATAGCCAATGGTAAGTAAGAATAAGGCAATGGTATCTTCTTACTTTCCCAGAATACTCCCTTGGCCTCACATAAGGCTACTAATTTGGGCTTTAGAAATCCCTAAAACAAAAAGTCCCTGAGGGACACACTGAACCAGAAGTGACTGCCTTAACAGTACTCAGTGAATTACAGGAATCCTGAATTCATCTAATTACTTTTTGAATAGAAGCATTTTTTTAGCAGCTGCATCAGGGAGCATCTGATTCATCACTCTTTTCATTACAATCTCTGTTGTTCTGACAGAAAAGGGAGTGCAAATCCACCTTCTCAGCCCTTCAAAATGCTCCACCACATCTCTTGCCACATCTTCCCACAGATAAGGAGATCAGTATTTATTTGGTCATTTCATGTGCGGAAGCTACTTCAAAACTTTGTAAAGGAGGGCAAAAGATTGATCATTTATCTGTGCTTACCTATGAATCTTATCATAACATCCTCCTAAAAACCTTCTTAGTTAGCCCTCATCTCTGCTACCCAGAAAAAAATGGTAATCTCTACTTCCTGTTCCAAATTATTTATGAACAAAATAACTGTGCAGGTCTCAACACTGGCCATCATGAAACTCCATTGGTGATTTACTGCTATGAGAACAGGCCATGCACTTTACCTTGTTTCTTATCTTCTAAAAATAATCTACTCTTGTAAATACTTACTCAAATCTTTCAAGTTTCCTTAAAGTGTCCTTAGTACAAGCTTCCGTGGAACATCTTGTTATGCAAGTAGGTTGTTATCAGCTTCAGCAACCTCAAACAAGGTGCCTGTTAACTCCTCAGAGAATGACAATTAGCTCTGCAATGCATAACCTTTCCTTTACAAAAGCTGAAATAACCCTTTCACTGTGCCAAATTTAACCACAGGTCTGCAAATTCATGTTGCACAGATACCAGTAACTTCCAGTCTCCTCCAGGATTCAAGAAACCAAAATAGTCAAGAATGTAAAAATCTAAGCGCATTAAAGAAGAATCAAATGAGAGCGCTACAACTTTTTTTTTTCTAATTAATTTCCTCAAGAAGTTTAATAAAGCAGATGAATATATTTTTAGTTTCTATTTTTGCTTTATAATGCATCAGTGAAATTCAAAGAATTCATCAGCATTACACATCTGAATTGTGTTACTAACACACACAGACATACCACAAAACTCATAGTTATCACTTTTATATTATTTACATTATTCAGAGATAAAGTGCCAATAAACCCAGAAATGGCCTAGTAACTCTAAATTCCAAGTAGTTATAACCAAAATTGCTCTTTTTTTGTTTTGTTTTTATAGAAAATTTTCTGGTAAAACACAAATTATTTTCTACTAATGTGAATAACATATCGATTTAAAAAAAAACTACATATTTTTATTTTGCTTCTGAATGGAAGAGAAAAATTCAGAAAAACATAGCCATGACAGAATTTGCTTTGAAACAAAATTAAGTTCAATTTTTTTAATATATGTGTAATGAATGCAACTAGGACAAAACTAAGCTATTCCAACTGCTTAGCAAGGTATTAATTACAAATAATTAGTAGGGAGTGGAGAAGTTCCATAAATGGACTAAAGCATCTTGAGGGTATTGCTTGCTTCAAGGGATGAAATACAATACAAAGCAAAGTAATAATTAAAACCATATTTCACTAACACTTGCATATCATGGCATTTACCACTCTTATTATCTGTAATTATTTCAACCTAAACACATTGTCACAGTCTACTGTTCTGCAAGTCTAATATGCTGATGTCAGAAGAGAACAACGAAATGAAGTATCAGCACAAGACCAGCTTTGTTTATATATGCTAAATAGCTTCGCAAGCGAAATTTTAAATCCATATTTAAAGTGCAGAATTCAAAAGCTTCTATGTTGCTTTAAGAAATTTAGTTAACAAATTAAGCATTATTAGGGAGCACCTATAAAAATAAGTTGTGCATCAGGCACATCAGCCAGTCAAGGGAGGTGACTGTCCTGCTCTGGGGCAGCCTCAGCTTGAGTGCTGTGTGCAGTTTTGGGCACCACAATGTAAGAAAGACATAAAGCTATCAGAAAGTACCCAAAGGAGGGCTACAAAGATAGTAAAGGGTCTAGAGGGGAAACCATATGAGGATCTGAGGTCACTTGTCTTGTTCAAACTGGAAAGGAGTTACAACTTTCTTGTGAAGGGAAGCAGAGGAGCAGGCACTGATCTCTTCTCTGTGGTGACCAGTGACAGGACACCAGAGGGAATGGCCTGAAGGTGTGTCAGAGGTTTAGGCTGGATATTAGGAAAAGGCTCCTCACCCAAAGGAATGCAACAGGTTCCCCAGGGAAGTGGTCACAGCCTGACAGAGTTCCAGAAGCATTTGGACAACACTCTCAGGCATACGGGTGTCCTATGCAGGGCCAGGAGTTGGACTCCATGATACTTGTGGTTCTCTTTGGCACAGGATATTCTATGATTCTATGAAAATTCCAGAATATCTGTGAGGAAAATTCTTACTGACCCAGGTATGCAACCATTCTCATCCTAAGTCTTCTGTATGTATTTTAGTAAACATCTAGAATCAATTTACAGTACAAAAATCTGTTTAAAACTCCTACTATTTCTATAGTCCCTTTATGGCTGAAAGCCTTTTTAACATAAAGTTTGACAGTGTACAGTTAACTGAACTTGACATGCACACATAGCTTTGTGAAACAATAGACATAGTTTAAGTTTCAGACCACAGATTTGAAATGGTGGGAACAGCTGGAAATACTGGCATAAAACATCTTCACAAAAGAAAGAAAACATATTAGTTTAGCTCTTTAAATGACATAGAAGAAAATATGTTACTTTAAAATACTTTTGTCCTGTTTGATATTCAAAGGCATTCTAATAGGTGTTTCGGGGAGACTTTTTTGAGGGTGGCTTTTTTATTTGTTTTCCAAGAGTGGATGTTTGAATAAAATGCTTTGGGTGGAGTGAAATCTAGAATTTTACCATTACACCAACTCTTCTTCCTCCAAAATTAGTTTGAGAATATTTTGAAAAATACTACTACTTCCTAAAACGCAAGGTATAGTGTTGTTGCTTAGATGTTAACATGGGACAAGGGTTTAGAGAAAGGAGTAGCTACACAGCCCACGTGTCCCTGGTACTTACTAATACTGCATATGCTCACTTGTTTCCAATACCTTGAAAACTACTTTACTGTATCTTTATAGGGATAAAAATTTTGAATAGATATATGGGAGCCAGTGACAAAACTCAAAGGAATGGCCTGAAGTTGTATCAGAGGAGGTTTAAGTTGGATATTAGAAAGAGATTCTTCACCCAGAGGGTGGCTGGGCACTGAACAGGCTCCCCAGGGCAGCGGTCACAGCACCAAGCCTGACAGAGCTCAAGAAGCATTTGGATGATACTCTCAGGCACATGGTGTGATTCTTGGGAGATGGTCCTGTGCAGGGGTAAGGGTTGGACTCGATGATCCTTGTGGGTCCCTTCCAACCCAGCAGATTCTGTGAGTCTATGGTAAACATACAACAGAACAGAGATGAAAAAAAAATTTCCTCACAGCACTGTGGTTCTCTTACTTTTTCATCATTCTTTAGCTTGTAATAAGGACACAAAATCAATATTTTTTGTGCATTAAATGAAAGAAAATAATTGGATTTGTTCCTTAACATAGGTATCTTTAAAACCTGTATAGAGCCAGCATTTACACTTTTGTAATGACTGTGTCATTTTTAGCACTTTTTCCACTGTCAGAAGGGTCTCCATTTTATTCTTCCATATAAATCTATTCAATAACAATATCAGAGCACTTGCACTTAAAATGTGTAACTAATTAACAATAGCAGAGCTTTATGGTTTTTCCAGATCCTTGCAAATCAAGTTTCCACTGCAGAAGTGCCAGAATACATCATGAACATTCATCATCAGGAACATTTTATTGATTAAAAAAAGAAGCAGACAGAAACTCTTGCTGAACCTGAATTTGCCTATTTTTATTGTATTTCTTAAAGATTTTTTTTTTGCCATGCTCATTACCATGGAAACCAAAAAACACTGAATCCAACAGTGGATTTGCAGCAAGCACTCAGCCTACAGCAATAACCCACAGCTAAAGGAGAAAAAGCAGAAGCAGCAAGGAGGAGGAAATGTGAATGAGGAAACACTGAGATTAACACGAGTTCAGATAAGCTCATCTCTGAAACTATTTTTACTGTAGTTAATTATTAAAAATGCTGCGACATACATCCAGATGCAGTAGTGCTTCACAGTGAAGAGAGCAGATACAGCAATTTACTCTTTAACACAATTATACAAGCCTTATAGACAATATATAAGCACACACAACATTTTCCTGAAGTTACTTCAACTAAGTCCATACAAACTAACATAATGAAAATCAGAATACAAGCTAGGTGAGAATAAACAATGGCACAATAGGAAGAAGAAATACCTGATGCAACTAAGAGATTAATCAGATTGACTTCATAAAACAGGTCCCAAATAACTATGAGACAGTGTTGATTCTTCTGATATCAGAAAAGGACGGTGTCTAGGGAGGCATCGGTTGGACATTAGGAGGAATTTCTTCATGGAAAGGGTGATTAGACACTGGAATGAACTGCCCAGGGAGGTGGAGTCACCATCCCTGAAGGCATTTAAGAAAAGGCTGGATATGGCGCTTAGTACCATGGTCTAGCTGAAATGGTGGGTTTTGCTCAAAGGTTGGACTTGATATCTCAGAAGTCTTTTCCAAACTTATTGATTCAGTGTGAATCCATGTGATAAAGGAGTCATTTCGAGTATGCAGCTGAACATGGAATTTCAGACCTTATATAAAATTTTTGTTTTTTAAAAAGTCGTATTTTATTACAATGTGAAGAAATAAGAAAATTATAATATTCTATGTGACAATAATTATAGTCAAAGTACTGTGTTAGGACTTGTTTTTTGCAGCTTTAAAATTATCTTGTATATTGGAAAAATACTTGGAAAAGAATTAAATGGACAAGACAAAGACAAGAAAAATCTTGTCTCAGTGTAGAAAAATAAAGATTATTTAGGTTACTCTAAAAACACAAAGAAGTAACAGTTTACAGTCTCCCTGTAAAAAGATTTCTAAATATATCAAGTTCTAAGTATTCTGCATTTTCTGACCCTGTGCCAAACAGGTAATTCTTGTGGATACAGGACATTTATCAGTGCAAATCCAGTAACACCTACAGTACTTTCATAATCCAGTCTAACTTTCAACTTGAATAACGGCAGTGTGTCTCTCAAATATACACCTTCCAAATTATATCTGGTGACAAAATGCCTTTTCACTGCCACAGAGATGCCAGATTTCACCACGGAGTGGAAGCTTTGCACCACTGCACCAAACAGTTCCAAGAGCTAATATGTAAATTTGCAAAGTGCTGTGAGATCCTACAAGAAGAGGAGTGACATCAAATGGAAGTAATTATCCAATTAGCAAAAAGACTTTTTTTTTTTCTTATGCAAGGCATCAGAATCTCTCCAAACATTCTTGTGGTAGAAATTAATTAGGGCAAGGTGGGGATTCAGACAATATCCTGGCTCTACCATTGCACCAAAGAACTAATCATGTACAGAGCAATCTAAACTAGCATAGTTTCCTCAATAGACCACCAATCTAGTTACAGTTTTTAAATAAAAGAAAGCATTACTGACAAAATTCATTTAGCATATTTACCCTGAAAAGCATTTCATAGAACTGGGTAGGTTTCAAAGAGAGAGAAAAAAATATTTCCTCCTCTAAATCTCAGGACAAAGTTGCCAGGATAAAAAGATGCCAGATGAAGTAACAGTGAGATCTCTTTGGAAAATATTTCAGAACTACAACCTGAAAACTGTAAAAACTAGGATATTCATTTAGGTGAGGCTGACAATCCCGTATTTAAGCAACAGTCTGCATGCATCAGTCTGAAGATGAATGGAGAAAGGCAGAATAAAATCCTCTGCAAAACTGCATTATTTAAAAAGTAGCTCCATTGCAATTTTGCATCTAAACAAAAAAAAGTATCAGTTATTCGCACAAATTAAATGGAACAGAACTCAGGTTCTACTGAAGTTCCAAAGAAATAATTTTTTAGAATGCGACTGCAAGAAGACATAAAATCCAAGTTGAAATGGACCACAACAAGGGAAGTTTGCTGTTAATGAAACAGAAAATTGTTATGTAAGATGAAATAGATTTTCTTTTAACATTTCAGAGGTACACAGATTTCCTTTTCGAACAATCACATCTAAAATCCTAAAGACTCATGAACAAATCAGCACAAAGGCTTCCTTTTGTTAGGTTATTTCACATGCTTAGATTGCACATTGAAAAACTCATAGACATTTGCCATATTGATATTAGCAGTACACAGCTAATTAAAATTAGGGGTAGGAATTTCAACAAACTGCTCAGCCAAGTAAGTTGATTTGGACCAACCAAGTAGGTAGTTAAACCAAAACTGTAATTACCTGTTACATTTCACAGGCAGATAGAAGAACATTGCCTTTAGTACTTCATACAAAGAAGAACATTGGTTTGTAGTACTATCTTCATAGAAATCATACAACAAGGTTACTATCATTCAAGCAAGCTCTTGTCTAATTCACAAATCACTTCTTGATTCAGTATTACAGAACACCTTTAATGAGGAAGAAAACCTATAAACACACACTGGAATGCAAAATTAGGACATACAACAATGGTGTACATGGGATATATGTAGAAGACCCAAACATATAACTGTAAAATACAAAAGCAAAGTGGGTGACCAAAGCTGGGGATGATGGAACAGGAACTGCATCTCCATACATACATACAGAGCATACAAAAACTGCAGAACACATTTGAATAAGGTAAAATTATCATACTTACAATACAATACACTTAATAAAAGATGTCTGGTGCCTTTTTCAAAAACAACAGCCAAGAAACAACCCATTACAGCTTACGATAAAAACTATATATCTTACATACTCTTTGTCATATGTTAAAAACAATGCTGATCACATTTTCAATGTTTTCACAGTACAAAACCAGCTCTGAGCCATATCACCATTCATGATGAAATAGCATCAGACAAAAAAGATTTCTCCAGGTGAACGTTTACAGGAGATAAATAATAAATTGGTCAGCCTTGCCACAACTTACATACACATAGTTTCATGTTTGGTGAATGTCAAAAGTAAAGGTTCAGGTGCCTTGAAGATTCAAATATCTTTAGTCTTGGTAGGAGGGGTGAGCAGGGTTTTTTCAGGATTCCAGCACTAGAATTAAATGCCCAAATTCTGTCTCGTTTATATTTTGACCCTGTAGTCATTTTTTTGAATCTGATCCTTGCTCCCAAAGCTGCCAAGGTCTTAGTCCACAATTTGTCTGCTACTGTGCATCTAATCGCCTGTTGCTCCCGGCAATAATATTGTAACAGACATTGATTTCTTTAACACAAAATGAAGCCACAGGAAAATTCCCAAATCAGTCTAGACATTTTGTCTCGAAGGATTTGCCTGACCTATGCCAAAATATTGCTAAATTGCTACAGCTGACTCCACTTCCCTGCTACAGAGGATACTGAAATGCTTCACACATGTTTGAAAAAGAATTCAAATAATGTTGTGCCCTTTCAAAAAGCACTTTAGAAGTTTACAAAATCCACATGGAATACACTTCCTATTATTTACATACAGAAAAGACAATAATTTGAGAAAATATTTCTACAATGGGCCTAACAATAGGCAACTTCCTTTCTTACTCTGGCAAAATCTTCCCTGAACATTCGAAAGGGTTTGTTAGAGGAGAACAATCTAGGGATTTCCTTTTCTTCTACTAATGACCAGGTTGGACAGTTTGCAGAATATCTCAACCCCATCTGCAGACATCTTGTAATGATTTCTTTGAGGAGTGGAAGAACATCTGCCTCCCAGAATACAGCATCAAAGTATTTCCATGATTCTTCCTGACACTATTGTTTTGTGTCTTGTCATTACTATGTTTATATATAGCAGCTCTCTCCTATGCAGGCAGATGCTGTAACACATTAATGTTAGCTATGAACAGATATACTAATTCAGTGTAATCCCAAAAAGTACTAATCTCTACATAGTTTCTATGCAGATTGGATAGAATCCCTAAAATCATCTTATCTGTGTGGAAGTTATAGACATTTATCAGAGAAACACCTCTAAAATGTGTTGAAGCTCATTCTCCTTCAATGAGTATTCCTGCTTCCTGTTCCTTTCTTCTTTTTTTTTTTAACTTCAGCTTCATTCTGATTAGCTAAATATAAACATCCATAATCTGCAAAAGTCTGCTATCAACAGATGAATAAACTAACTACCTATGCAATACAAACACCCCCCTCAAAAAAAGTGTAGCTCTTGTGATAAATTTTCCCAGGTTCAGCAAATCTTGAGAATAATAGTAAAACAATGTATAAATTATTAGCAGGAAAAAAGGTGCATCAAATAATTTTTCTTAAAATTAAGACTGTTATAAACTTATCCCTCTGCTTTAAAATTATAATCAACCTTGCCATGCCACCCACATGTGAAGGATTTCTGCAGAACAGCCTTCTAACATGTCCCTCTTTTTTTTCAGCTGTTTGGAGCTATTTTCTTACAAGGTCCTCAGCTTCACTGAACTGGTCACATTGGAGAACAATTCTACAGCAGCCCCAGCATTCATGCTGACAACTCTCTAACTATCATATCATCATTCCTAGGCTGTTTATTTACATCTCTGACATGGTAGCTGGTCAGAATCTTCTACATATCACTCCACTTCTCCTTCCATTTTCAGTTGTTTCTCTGCCAAACCATGCAAGGTAAAGCTTTTTAGATGTTCCTACTACCTTCCTTACTTCAGCAGATCCCTTTCAAATGCTCAATGCTTTGTTAAATCTGTTAAATACATTGTGGTTGTGCTAGTTTGTACAGTAACATGACATGACGAAACAAGACGTTTTGTGTTAAAGAAGAAAGATCTCTGAGATCTCTGTGCATTTCACATGTCAGAAACATCATTACAGAAATCAGCCTCAGCCTACTGATTAAAGGAAAAAGGTGGTCTACCTGACTTCCTGATACCCTAATTCCTTAAAAAGATACTGCTCCAGGGAACACTTGACTTCTGGTAAGCGAAGTCTTCCCCCTCCCTTGCAGGATGATACTTCACATTTGTTCCTATTTAAATTAAAAAGCTGAACAGAAACATGAAGCTACCTTAAGCAAAAATGAACAAGTCTGGTCTAAGGAATCTATCCCTTATTTACTACCTTTGGAAAGGGTGGATTTTCAATTAACACTTTAACTTTCCTGATTTCCCTTAGGGCTGATAAGCATAGAAAAGAAACATGTATTTTCAAAGATCAGGAATTTAATTATTATTAACATACCAAAATAGAAATGATGAAAAAAATCCAACTGGCTGATTTCGTCCCAGGTACATTACAATTGAAGTAAACAATGGGTTCTGCCATTTTTTACAACTTTTCCACAGGTTTTACTAGTCATTAGAGATCTGCATTTTTGATTTTAAAAATTTAACTTGTCTAGTACTAATATTTACTATGTTTCATTACACTGGGCAGGAAATAAGAACTCACAAATGGGACAAATCAGAACTAAGAGTACTGATGCAACATTACATTTATTTGCTTAGCAAATTTATATGTCCTTCTACCCAAAATCCCAAGGAAAACTCCTGGCTAAGATAAAGGCTCCTGTTTGGGAGACACCACACACATTATAAATACAGTTCTTTCTCCCCTTGCAGTTGTTTCCATCTGTCACTAGTCCACCTGGGGTCACATAGGCATCATGTGACATATGCCATCATATGGCACAAATAAAAGCTGTAACTTTTATAAATTTTATAGATTTTATAAATTTTACAAATTTTACAAATTGAAGGGCATAAAAGCAGTGTTGCATTTCCTAAGCTGAACACAGAGATTTGCAACAAAAAGTGTTAAGCAGCGCTACATATGATTAGGTGCCTGTATCTGCCAAAATCACACTATGATTGATTATTTATTATAGCTAAGTGCTCTATCTAATGACACCTAAGTCAGAGTAGTGAGGCCTTTTAAGATCAAGACATCATTTTAGCTCCACTGGCTGTTGTGGGCTCTGTACAGCTGCTTAATATCAATACGAACTTCAAACATTTTCAGTCTGTCTTATGTGATGTCCGGTACAGCAGACAAGAGGTATCCTGAGTTAAAAGTGGCAGAAACCTAATAAAATGTTAAAATAAGTATCACTGCTCTGGATCAGAAGGAGTAGATATTTCCTAAACTGGTCTCTGATCCTGTTGCATTGGAGCAATTTTCATCTGAGGTAGAAGAACACTGAAAAGTTTTCCCTTCCCTGTTGCACCTTCACTTACCTGCCTCATCAAAAAAAAGGCCTTTCACCAAGAAACAACAATGATTCTCAAACTGCTTACATTCCCCCAGTAAAAAGGTAAAAATATAGGACATCTGAATGTCTGGGCTTTTTCCCTAGGATACAGACAGACATTGTAAAAAATTTAAAAAAAGGCTGTTTTTGCCACTGATGTTAAAACTGATGCTAACTGAAAGAGTCTGAGATTATTTTAAGGACAGATTTTCATAAAACTATACTATTGTTTCAGTATGGTTAAAAAAAAATATTAAAAATAAACCATCAGAAAACCTACCAGTATCCAGTACCTCACCAGCAAGTGATAAAGAATGTTCTTTTTAATGACCTCTCAAAGCCATTACAAAGACAATGGAGTGCATGCAATTTTGGAGCAACAAAATTTAAAAGGCTTCAACAGCACCACTATAAAGCTGAGAAGTTAATAGTTACTATGTCAGAAATCCTGACATCATCACAGTTAAACCAGAAAGTAACATATATCTGAACAAAATCTGTTTGGAATATGTATGTTGTTGGCAATAAAGAAGATGTGAGAGTGAAAACTAAATTGTGATCCAGCATACAAAAGTGAAATGCATCCCAATGAAAGGCATGTGAACAACCTGGCTGAATGTCTTCAAAATCTGTGATAGATTTTTGGAGCTAAATGTAAAGGGGATTCACTGTAGCACACATATATTTCAAGATAATATTGTAAACCAGCCTTTGGTATTCATACATAAAATTAATTGAAGTAGATTCAATCAGGCATGTATTTTTCCCCAAATCATTACTATAATTTTTTTTTTTTTTTGTTAGAGCAAGAAATGGAAGATGTTTTCTAAGGAAATGACGTAATTTGGTAAAGATAATACAAAGGTATTTTTTCATATTTTAGTAGCATTAATACCTTATTCCTTTCTAGTTCTAAATAAATTTAAAACAGCAATAAAAGAAGGAGCTCTCGTCTGTTCTGCCCAGACTGGCAGCAGACAAGAGACAAAAAAGATAGCAAACCTGTAAGGATCACAGAACTGACCTTTAACTGAATTTTGAAACCTTGTGGTCAATATACTCAGTGATCTTACATTCATGAAACAGATCACATCTGGAAGCAAGCACTCTAAACCTACCTACTCACATCAGATGATGCATTTAAATACAGATGGAATTTAAGAACAGTATTTCACATTATCCATAGTGTAGCTGAAAAGCCTATATTACCCAAAGCAGTAATTCAAATGGACAGTTTCTTTCTAAGCAATGCATGTTTGACTGTTTCCCTACAATGTTGCTGCACAAAGGTCACAACTGTATAAAATACACAGGAGTGGGATCAGGATCGCACGCTGAGTCCGTCAAAATGAATTCCATTCCCAGCTTTGTGAATGACTTGCAACATGAGTAACAAAATTATTTTCTCTTTTTTGTTCATCTGTTATGATGTTGTTCACCAGGTTGTTGTGGGAATTAATTACGGATATGTTAATATTAAGGAAGCATCATAAGCTGCATCCATTCCTACAAAAATCTGTCCTACAGTAGCTTGACTAAGTTTTTCAGGACAACGATTATCTTTTTTTTTATTTGTTTGTACAGTTCTCAGAACAATAGGGTCTTAATCCTTGAGTTGGACAGCTAGACACCATTGAAACATAAATAATTAGGAAACAATATGAGTTGAGAGGTTTTAGAGAAGTGTTATACTTCCCAGGGCTCTGAGGCACAGAGCATTGAAATGACCAGAGTTTGGCCAAAGCAAAGGGAACTGGGGACAAGGCACCATAGCTTTGGTTGCTTCTAACAACTTTGGTGGCTTGTTCTTGAAAGAGCAGGGATACAAAAAAGAAGACTGATGGAATGCATATGTGAGACAAGAACACTACTCAGAGGAGCATAGGGACTGCAAATATAGTTGTCTTTTGGGAGAGGCATTTAGGGCAGGAGCTTTCCATGTATTTGCCAGCTCTTCTGTACCTGGATATTACAAGCAAACACAGCAGAAAAATAGTGGGTTGTTGGGCGGCGGGGGGGGCGACTGGGGGGAAGATGTTTTGAGAAACAGCACATAAACATGCAACTTGCCAAAAGAGATACACATAAAAAGAGTTTTATAACCAGTGGTAGCTATTGTCTCTTGAGATGTGTTCTATGCACATATAGTCTGCTTTATCATGAGTACACCCACTACATTTAAGGTGGAGTCTCAGAAGTATTAGCTGTGTGTCATGATACACACCAAGAACACCCCTCTGCTTCCTATAAGAAGCAAAAAGGTTGGAGCCAGTCCAGTCATTCCGGTAGCTCTTCATTTTGGACTGTCCTTCATTTTCAGCATCTAACATTTTCAAGTACCAAGCATAAAGGGTATGACATGGAATTTCTGCCAACATTTCTAAGTAAAAATTATTGAACAATTAAGTAACTGTTTCTTCCTCATTGCCTGTCCTCACATTTGTCCAGTTGTTGGTGACTTCTAAGTTTTGTACTCTCTGCAAGTGAGTATCAGAAATTTGGGCTTGTTTAGAAATGAAAAACTGATGGGAAGCATGACTGTCAGCATTACTGTGAAAAATAATTCCTTCCAAGTGACAAATGAAGAAATGCTCTGCTTCCAGTCAGTCTGGAAGATACCTGGAGGATAAGCAATTTCCACAAGGTGATGAATGAAAAGGAAGTAGAATGTTCAGACCAAAGGCTGGAGTGTTTCCAGTAAACGGTGAATGCAGGGTGGGGCAAATGAAAGCAGTCTTCAGGGCAGATAAAGGCAAAAGAGTCAGGTTTAATACACCACCTACAATTTTTATTTTCCTACATGAAGCTGAAATTAAAGCAATATATTAGAAAAAAATAAGAGAATTGCAACAGAGACTAAGTAAACATTATTTTCAGCTATGTAGAATACATATGCAACCTCGAGAAATTAAGCAAATTTATATTATTCCAATATTTTGTAACAGCCTGTATACTATTAAATTATTATATAATGTCATTGCTACATTGTGCATCCAAAACTCTTTGATACTCTCAGTCAACAATGCACACTTAATATATACCTAACATTAACCACATTAACCCACTCACTTAAGTGAGCTACTTAATGCATAATAAAAATTATGGCAAATTTGCCTTTCCAACTGTTTAGATCCATCACTCACTCTTGTATTTGGCAGTTTGATATTCAAAAAACTTGAATAGATTAGAATGATAAGGATTTTTCAAAAGACTGAAAAGTAATATGCATAGTTTGTTGTGATCTGAATTAGATGCTGAATCTCTATTTTTGAAAGAAGAAAAATAAAGCTATCTTTTTTCTTAAAACTGAATAAAATTTTTAAAAGTCATAATATCTTACCTGTTGATACGCTTCATAGATTATATCAAACAAGAAAGCTTGAGGCATTTCACTCGCCCTGTACCTGGCACGTTCCAATGAGTGGTCTAAACAGCCATCTGCAGCAGAGGCAACAACAGTAGAAACTAGAGGACGAATTGCTCCTGCTGCCTGTGGGACAAGACAAACAGAGCAACTTAAATGTTGTCAATATTAATGTATATCAGGTAGTTGTAATTAAAAAAAAAGCTTTAAAACACATTTTTTCCTTCTTTATCTTTTCTATCTCGCATAATGCATGTCATACTACCTAGTCTGTATGAGACTTTCAACATTACCATAACAACTAAAGACTGTCCAAGTACACACTGAGAGATAAATTATTAAAAAAAAATCTTAAGTCTTCATAAACATGTACTGCAAATACATGTACAGATCTGATATGTTCATTTTTCTTCTGCATACTTAGTAGGTGGCTTTGGTGAGGACAGTTCTAGGCCGATTCAGATATCAAACAGCAACAGACACACGAGAGGTCTTACCAATCTACACCACCTATTGCTTTCCCAGACTTCAATTTGGCTAAACTGCTTAAAAATAAGCTACAAGAAAACTTTCAGAAAATTGAGTATGTTCCTCTATGTGGAATTCACCCTGTGAAATACTAAGCAACCACACTTACCAGTGAAATCACAGGAACACAGCATATACCTCTGAAAGTATTTGATATCCAGCAGCACCATGCTCCAGAATGGATATTTAAATGCTTATATTTCAGTTTTAGTTTTGCTAATTATTGAAACCAATTAAACATATATCTTTGATGTTTTCATCAATATATTGTATTAGAGATCTACGGCATCTCCAAAACAGAACTGTCTTAGCTGGCTCTAGGCATTTTGCTACCAGAAAGTCACCCACGCTTCATCAGTCACATATCAAATGCTTACATGAACTTTAGATGAAGCTTAAGGCAACTGGGACAGGAGCTGTCCATACAATAATGAAGAAAAGAATGCAATGGCAGAACACTGCTTATCAAGTCACAGGGCAAAAAGCATGCTCCCCAGCTATGCTCACCACTGAGAGTGGCATGTTCACATTATACGGCTTATTATCAATTTTTAAGATAAAAAAAAAAAAAGAATAATTGATGCTGTTTCAAAACATTTGGAATTATACAAAGTCTTAAATCAGGATACCTAGAAAATCATCTCCATTGCTGCATTCTGACACTTTTCACAGCAGCCACAGACGATTTTCTGAGGTTTAGTGAATTTTGACACAGAAAAAGAATAAGTCCCTTATCACATAAGAATATTGCTATTAATGATTTTATTTATCTCTGTCGGCAGATCCTGCCCTCATACAGGAGTCCTGTCCATTTTTAGAAGATTTCTAACCTTAGATAAGCATACAATGGTAGAATGAGACAAAAAAAAGCGAGTCCAAAGTTTTTGTACTCTCAGAAGAGAAAGAACTAGCTGTCTTCCCTCCCGCTTTCACACAACAAACAATAAAACAAAGGGGAATGCACTCAGAGTGTTGAGCACTTTATGAGCTCTAAGTTACAGCTTCGTAGTTCATTCTTTTACAGAAAGAGAACAGACATGCAAACCAATTTCTCATGCCCAAAGAGTTCCGATATGCATGAGCTACCAGGGCAGGGTGAGGGGAGAGAAAAGACTCAAAAGACTGGTGTGACATGAGAAATTTCTTAACTACTTTCATAAAATCTGAAAACCACTTTTTCTTTCTAACACAGGGGAAGAGTTATCTATATAAAACACTACATGGAGCAAAACACTATCATCCAAAGGCAAAACACAGCACAGAAAGATCAGTAAAAACTATGAAATCACAGAACTGTCTGTAACGGATGTCAAGAGGCAATCTAGTCCATCTCTCTGTCCTAGACAGGACCAATTTTCCTTCAGTAATAGAAAAGGCAAACTGAGAAAACTAAACACCACTATAATTTTAGTAATACGTCAATGAATTAAATGAGGTGTAAATTTAACAGATGTACTTAGAGCAAAAGCTGTGCACAGCAGAAGTAAACTAAATTATCTGCAACTTGTCCCCTATTTCCTACGATTCAAGGACACGGATTATTACATCTATATCCCAGCTGCTGGGCATTTGGACTATGTTATTTTGCTCTGCCGTCATATTTTAATTGGTCACACACACAAAAAAAAATTGTAAAATTAGACCGTCATGGGAAAAGAGAGAGAGCAGCATGCTAGCCACAGCTTTTCTGTAATTAGCTGTATATTTGAAATTTTTTTTCTGGAACAGTTACCATTCCAGAAAACCAGTTAGCAAAAGAGAATTCCTTAGGCTGATCCAATATTTTATTACAGTTTTTTAACAATCGTGTCATGTTACATTTTAAGCATAAAACAGGCTGGAAGAATACAATATGACTTGCGTAAACCAAATCTCACAAGTGAAACATCCACTCTGAGGAACAAAAAACCAAATTGCAATTCTAAATAAAATTGAATACTTAAAATTATATTCTTAAAAGAACTCTGAAACACATTGTTTTCTTGTCATCTGGTTTATTGCACAATAAAAATTTAGGAAAGTTTGTATCAGTATCTTTGTGTTAATACTGAACCACAACTCCTGCTCTGCTGAGGCCTAGCTCTTCCAAAAGATTCAGAAAGAACTAATTTCAACTAAATCCAAACGCAACATTTTTTTAACACACACACCCCCACACACACACCCTCCCCAATTATCTTCTCAAGTAATTGAAAGCTTCACGGCACTTAAAAAAGGCATTTTTCAAACAACTATAGTTCGGCTTTACATTCCCCAGAACTGCACCCAGCACGGCAGGCTCAGAGTTTCTCACCTGTCTTCCCATCATTTCAATAAGAAATCACAAGTTGAGCACTATTAGATTTCTTCTGGAGCAAGTCCACCCAAACCATACCTGACACTGACTGAAAATATGAAATTAAACACAAAGAATAAGATTCATGGCTGACTTCTGATTGCGTGAGGGAGAAAACTTCTATGTATGTAGTAACAGGATAATTAGCAGTCATTTGATTAAAAACAAACAAACAAAAAACCACCAAGTTTTATTCTAAGAAAGGACAACTCAGTCCACAACTGAAAGCTTGTGAGTGGAGAGCTCTGTACTTATTAAAGCCAAGATGTTTCTACTGCACAGAAAACCTTCACAGGATGAGCAGCTGGGATCCAAATGCCCCAAATCCTTGAGCTAGAGCATACTTGCTAAAGTGCAGCACTGAGTCAAAATCTTAAAATCCTGACACGAGATACAGAAATTGGTTGGTTGTTTGGCTCACTGTTCTGCAAGACCTTTCTCTGTCTCAGTGCACACACACACAGGCTCCCTCAACCAGACGATGTGACCAGACGAAAGGCTCCACCTACCGCCTTAGTGACACGTGAACCATGTTAGTTCCTAAGGCCACTTTCAGACTGGGTGAAATTGGGATCAAACAAGGGAAAATACTGGCCTGTGTATGCCCTGCACTGTTGTCACATGGCACACGAGAGCTCAGTCCCTAACACAGGAAACCCTGCATCTGCAGTACTGCTGGTATATGCCAACACAGCTGCCAAACCCACACTGGCTCACACAGACCTCACCATATGTGCTTCTGCTTCCCAAACTGGCTCATGGGTACCTCCATTCATGGTGTAAGCATAATACTTGGTGTGTGAAAACAGAAGAATTGAGCTGTGAGTTTTGTTCTTATATAAAGGCCCAAGAGGGGTGCAGTTTAAGATGTATGGCTCTTCTGCGGTATTTCCCTCTGGTTAGTGCAAGCCTCCTCCCTACTCTGAAAGGCACAAAGCCTGTTGTGAATTCCACTCCTAGCAGCCTTGCAATGAACTGATTAGGGAATTTAGGAGCTTAAGACAGGGATACAGACTAAATTTTTTAGTTTAGAGACTTAAACATTAGATTATATACTCAAGTCTCAGGTATTTGAATTTTATTTGTTCTAATTTGAGAAGCTTTAACTTGCTCTTTACATCAGGAATGCACAGGTATTTGGCCTGGTTCTCCGGCAAGAAGTTCAAATATGAACTTAAAATGAATAAAACAAAGAAAATCTGTCTTTATTCAAAATTGTAAGTACTTTTTAATGTCATTGTAGTTTTACAAATCTTTTTTGCACCTTGAATTAGCATGCCAAAAATACAAAACCTATGAGTCTAAAGAAAGTGTCTGGGTCTTATACTGACATTTCCCGACTCAGAGTTCTCATATTCCACTTTCTAATCATTTTGACCCAGATCTGAAGCAGGTTTGCTGCATCATGCACTCTTCCTGAATGTGAAGTGGATAGCTAATCTCAATGTCTTTAAATGTCTACTTTACAGCCTTCAAGCCACTCCACTCCAAAGACAGTTCAGCACTAGTTTTGGTGAATCTTGCACATCCAGAAAATGCATACACGTCTTTCCCCCATTTTTGCATATTTTGTTAAATAAATCAGGTAAAGTATCAAAATATCAGTGGGCAAGCTCTTAAAATATTCCTTCATAGCACAGCAGACATTGAAGCAAATACTGCTAACAGGTTAGTTTTCTTTTGCAAATAAAACATTGGAAGAAAAAACACCCTTTTAATCTATCACTTCCTTAATCCTAAAATGTCATAAGAACACAGAATTCCATCAACTTCAGGCAAAGTGACAGACTTGCATCACTCAGAAGCAAGCTCACCGACCCATCTGCTCAAACAACCCACCTTCAGATGCTTTCAGAAACAGTGTCTTTTATGACCAATTTTCGACAGCACAAATAAAAAACATTTACAAGCAGGTTCTCAGTTTTCTATTCAGTTTTATTGTCTAGACCACAGTATGCATTCAAGGTTTAAAGATTCAATGGTGAGTGAAAACAAGGTAGAGAACGAAGTGCATCATGCACTTCAGTGTAACAGGGCATCACAAATATTTTCAATAGATCCAAGGCATACTAACTCACCTTTTCACTAAATAGTAACATTGTATTGTTCTCAGTTTATTATACTTCTATCCTGACAAGAAATTTTTTAGATTCATGTATTCCATGAATCCATAACCAGAGTATGCTTTAAGATCAGACAATAGAGTCAGTTCAAGGAAAGTTAAATCCAAACAGTATCAATGACATCTTTTATTGCAAAATGAGAATGTTTAGACCGCACACAACATGGCAACTTGGCTAACACAATGCAGTATAGCTCAGTTTTAGTGAATATTCATAAAAAATTTGAATCCTCATTTTGTTTCAAATAAGATAATAAGGTAATAAATAAAACCCAAACAGAACACATGAAAATTTTTATAAGGATTAAGGGGGTGGAGGGGAGGAGACGGAGCTTGTATCATAAGCAAGAAATAATCCAGTTTACAGATATCCACAACACAGTGCAATATTCATGCAAGATCAACCCTTCCCACCTACAACATGGTATACCAAGAACAAGTTATCAAAGAGCAAGAAACTCCAAAGGAGCATAAAACCAACACAACCACATCCCTAACCTGGTCATTTTGGGTAGCCAGAGATGAAACAGAACAATGCTAAATAGCTGCAAAACTCAGGAAATTGAATGATATGGATTAGGAAGAAACAAAAAAAAGTTGCAGGGGCCCAAAATCCTTACAAAAAATACCACAACTACAATTCCTTTTGTTTTAGAACACTGTGGCAACAAGCTCAGACAACCACACATCCTGCAGGCTGGCATACTGAAAAAAAAAAAAAAAAAAAAGTATACTATATCTTTGGCACATCCTTGTCCCCCAAAAGGCCCCATGCAGAGCCACAAGGTCCACTTACATGGGCAATCTGCAACCGTGAACTTCAAGTGAGTGGGAATTGCAGTCTAAAACTTACACAGCATAGTCAGAAATGAACTGTCATCCACTGCTCTAACATGACGCCCTTCTACTTTTTAATTATGTCAACAATAATTTTTTTCTCTATTCATAGCCTCTATCTCCCCTGAAATTCATCTTCCCTATGCTTTCTATCTTCTCAGCTGTCTAGTAGCATTAAATAAGTGCACATTTTATGTTTTATTTATTTTATATTTTAAACATCCTAACTAACAATTCAGTGTTTTAAAATTATTTAGGAATAGGTCTGATATGAAAAAACACATAAAAGCATGCCTATGAGTGCTAACTTTAAAAGAATGTTCCTATTCTTATGCTCTTACATGTTTTCTCAATATTCATATTTATAAATTTTAGTTCTTTAATCAGAGCTGTTTTCAACTCTGACAAGCAAAATAGTACTGAGGCAAGACTCACAAATAATTTAACCACCCTGCCTTAGAAAAAATAAACTTGCATTGCATATATACACCGAAAGTAAAAATACATTAGAAATACATTTTTTACCATAATTTCAAAGCAGCTGACTTCTTTGAAAGTGTATGGTGGAGATTGTGGGGCTTGTCACACTTAGTAGGACAACTTGGAACTCCATTAAAGTCAGTTTTATAAAGGTAAATGTGATAAACATACAAACAATTTTATCTTGCTTTTCCATGAAGACAAGGATTGCATTAGGACAGCATTGAACTATACAACAGTAACAATCAAACAAGCTTGGTATCTTAACAGTTTACAAATATGTCCTGGAATGTTTTTTGTTGGGTGAAAAATTATTTAGATGTTTCCAAAAACTACCACCTCATAAGGATTTCAGTCTGAATTAGGTCTGGCTATGAACCAGCAAAAGAAGCTCAGAAATAACTATGATTAATTTGTTCTCATTTTATTCCATTAGACTGTTTCCACATGTTACTACAGAGAATGTATTCTTTTACACAGATCAAACTACTCGCCAGGAAGGGCATTCACAGCCATTTACAGCATCAAAAACATAGAGAAATAATACAGTATTTGTGATGCATGAAACAGGTAGAAACTTGCATTTCTCTTCAGACATCTGCACTCAAACTAATTGTATCTGTAGTAATCAACATACTTCAGCCACACTCAGTAATCACCATTTAAGTTAGAATTGTCTCTACTGAAAGATTCATTTTATGTTTATCAAACAGAATCTTGAAAGCAAAATTCAAAAACTTAATTATAAGATTAAAATATTTCACATATTTAAGAAGATGTTCTTTTCAAATTTCTTCTATTGTAAATCTGAAAGGGAGAGTATCTAATAAAACAAAGACATTTAACTTTTTTTTCATAAAATAAAGCAATTAGAGACTTACTTCTAATGCACATTCAAGGTATACCACTAAAATACCATCTCTTATTTTCTTATGTTTCTTTTTTTCTTTGCCTTTTCTGCATTTTGTATCCAGCGCTTGTCTTGGGCCACGTTTTTTTTCTCTATAAGCAAAAGTTTTAATCTATGAGACGTTTCATGATTCTACTGCAAAGATGGAAGATACAGAGTATTTCCTCCTCCAACCTACAGAAGTCTTCACAAAACAATTCTATTTTGATGAACATGGGGGCATAAACAAAGTAATGACACAAACCATAAGCCACCACCCAATACAGAAATGCAGTAGATAAAAATTCAATTATATGGACAAAGTTTTCTACACTGGGATGTGAACACTTGTTCAGCCCAAACTAGCCAAACTTCCAAACTGAATTGATAAAAGCCTGCCCATAGTCCACAGAGTTCATAACCTCATTCTACACCCAGAATCCACCTACTTTCTGTACAGCAAGGCAAAGCAGTGGTTTGGCTGCATGAGTTCAACTCAAACTTTTCATCATCTGGCCCCATAACTCCTTCTGGTAATGTCATGTCCAAAAGAGCCCCCCAAACCAGTACACAGTACACTCAGCTGCACACATCTCTTGAAGGACCAGATACAACATGCAGTCAGCCCAGACTGCAGGATAACCAAGATGACTCAGTAAAGCATTGCAGACCACAATAAAAGAAGAGCTACTCTCACTATCACACAAACAAATTTGAACCTGAAGCATGACATGCTTTCACACACACTCGCACCCAGACTCTACCATGTAGCATAGCAGAGTCACACAAGTTATGTCTATGTGCCAGGATTCCTTCTACCAACAAACAAGTATGATCCGCAACCTCGACATCTTCCAACGAACGCATTAGAAATCAAGGCTGAAGAAACAAAGGGTTACCAGCTTTCTGCCACATATCTTCAGCATATATACTCTGTAAGAAAAAGAATACTTCTTACATTACCTTATTTTTAATTTTGTTGGGAAAAAAACTCCCAAAATTCGCAATCCTTATGGCCTCAGCATGCTTGATTCTCATTAGTGAGCACTAAATTTCTTGTATGTAGACAGTATCACCAGAGACTGCAATTCCAGCTACCTTGATACATTTGCTCTGGCAGCTTTTAATTACCCAAGGACAGAACTGGTTGAAATGTTAAACAAGCCTGGTTTAACACAGATATTAAACCTAACCATCAGCCAGACAAAAAGAAGGTTAATTAGGACACATGTAAGGAGTTTTGAACATGATGAAAAAAGGCTTGCATGCTAAAATTCACCTAATTTCCTTAAAGTCTGTTTACCCAGCTGGCTACAAGCAACAGTCAAACTCACTAAAATTGGGCACATGTTAATCTTAAACCAACCCAAGGAAGGAAGAAGTTATAATTGTGTTTATTCCTAGCTGCAAAAGAGGGGATGTTTAATCAGAAATTTAATACACACTTTGATCCAATGTTAATGAGCTGACACTATGTTGTACACTGAACTGACTTCAAAGACACAGGATGCCTTAAACAAATGTAATGTATATTTATAACACTGTTTAAGAAAAAGAAAACATTTCTTCTAATGAGGTCACCTTTATCAGAACATACTATCTGAGTAACTGGGGATAGTACATGTACATCAAGACACGTCAGAGCCCCAATTAGCTATGGCAAACTAAAGAAGATAACAGAAACTTGTTCAAAAATTTAGGCCGCACATGTTCTTTTCTACTTCACATAATTTCAGTTCTTTGTATTTAAAGCATTTACCTCTAAGCATCGGTAGATATTATTTTGCTCTAATCAACCACATGCTAAATTCTAAATGTTATTCTGTAGAAAAATTAAGATTTCTCAAATTAAATAAAAAAGATTCCCTTCAAAAAGACAGAATGATAGGCATACGCAACTGAAAAGATATGTGTATATACATAAAATAGAGGAAGAAAGCAAAACTAGGCATATCAGAGGCTGCAATTTGTCAATACAGCACTGAAAAAAACCTCAAAAGCATACCGTTAGCAGAAAAAAAGCAAAACTAAGTACATACATATATGCACTAAGGAAAAGCAAAGAGCTGTACTGCAAATAACGATGCAACAACATGAAGTTTTCATTTCATACCAAAATCAGATTTTTTTAAAAAAAAGCAGACTGAAAATAAATTTTAAAAATGCCGTTTATATTGTTCTTACATCATTAATTGCTGCTATAAATTTTTAATACAATAAAGCATAAATTACAAAAGTTAGCAGGGTTAAACCAATTTAAATATTTTTTATGTGCCATAAAAATTATATAGCATTTCTTCTAGTGCATTCCTTGTGACAAATTCAAGAATGGTCCAGGAAGTTAGTGTTTTTCATAGACACAACAGTAGTGTACATTCCATAAAATACATTTTGTGATATTGTTAGCCAAAAAACAGTCTTACAACCTTAGTCAACATATTTCCTTTTTTTTTTTTGTCACAGTGTAGTAACTGGTAATGTCTAACATGTTCCCATTTTTTGAGGTTCTGTTTTCTTCTTCATTGACTTTTTTACAATATTTTAACATTCGTATAAAGTCTGTATAATGCCACCAAAGATCCATACTAAGTATATGATCCAGACCACGGAGAACATCCCACACCTAAAGAGCAGCACATATGGGTATAGAGCTTCAAGACTTTCTTATGATGCATTTATTCTTTTCAGTTGTTAGCAACAATTGTACCTTATACACAGTTACGATGAAGTCTATAAGATGTATACTTCAGTCCTGGCATTCATTCAAAATAACTGACAACAAGATGAGCTACCAGCACTTTCTTGTCCTAACTTGTGCTATACTGCAAATCTAGGCAGCAAAACTTAAACAAAATATTTGCTATAAAAATTAATGAACTATGAAAACAATAACTCCTGCCTCTAAAATTAATAAGACTGTTTATTTTATTTTAGTGGCAATCTGGAGGCATGGAGACACACCATCCATAACGCTGCTGCTTCCTTTGAGAATGCACCCAGAATCAGTCGCAAGGAGAAAAAACAACACAGAAAGAACCTTGCCTCGCCAACACCACCTATGGAGACTTTCTGCTGTGCCTTTTGCAGCTGGACTTGCCTCTCTCGCATCGGCCTCTTTAGCCATCAGCGCGCTTGCAGCAAGCGTGGGTAGAGCCCTTCCCAAATCTTCGTTCGCGAAGCCGAGCCATGATGATGAATATTCCCTTGCATTAGCAACTAACGAAACACAACTTGCAGTCAGCAAGCCATCTTTCATATCCCAAATACTGATTTACATTGCAAAAAGCTATTAGTGAGCATACACTGTGCCACAAACGATTTTGCATGTTAGAGTAAAACAATACAAAGATGAGAGATGAGTTAACATTTGTATTCAGTGAAATAGAAATCTTGATGCTACTGCCACAGGAGTTACAACTGCATTTAAGAACTTTCTTCTTTAAGAATATTTTACCTCCAGACAGTGTACATCATTACGAAAGCAGTAATAACATATGTGAATGCTACTGATCCGCTGCTTATCATTAAACACATGATTTGCATCATATTACAAAGAAATAAGAAAAAAAATCTTGAGGTGTTGTAGGAAGACTCTTGCACAATTTAATCAACCAAATGGAAACCTGCAATGTTTAATTAATAACTCTTTCCCACAGACAGTACTGAGCAACCAAACCCACGGCACTACAGTTTGTGGTCATGCACTGCTCTAAAGTAACTCTGCACTTGCTTCTCAAATGTCTTTGCCTTCTGAATTTGCTCATCTGCTTCTCTCAGAACTGCTTGTGCTCTCTCCTTGCAGGAAACCTTGCACCTGAGATTCTTTCTCTTACAGCCCATTGTATTAAAAATTTCAAGTCACCACCTCATACAAGCTTCATCTAACACCTCTGTTATCCAGGGCCTTGTAAAACAGATCATTACACCTTACCATCTCAGTTTGGCTCAAATAGTGACCTTAATACACGCATGATACTTCATGAATTCTCTCCTACATGCTCCAAGGCTCCTCAAGGCAGTTTCAGATATATCTATATCACAGCCCACTTCTTGGAAACAGGAGGATAAGCACAGAACCAGTCCAGCAGACTATTAGAGAATGTGAAACAGGCCAAGTTGGCTTCCAAAAGCTTCACCTAACCTGCAGGGCTGGTGTTCTCCCTGCCACAACCACAGAGACCACAAACTCTGCCAAAATGCAGCTGGGGACATTTCTAGATGAAAACTCAGATAATGTTTCTTTTCAGTGCAATATTTGGTGAAAAGGGGAAAAATTTACATTCCTAATCCTTAGCCAGAACGCTATGACTACAAATCTCTTCCAAATCTCACCCTGTAGGAGTTGCTAGAATGATCCAAGGTCTTTATTCAGCTTCTCACAAATGCTGGACAAGATTTCCCTTCTTTTAAGGAACTGTTCTTTAATCCTTTGATCTACTGCAGGAAGGAGAAATTTGGGTGACTAAGCAGACACATCTTCACTAAAGGCTGTCTCATTTCCCAAAAATCATTTTATTTTCTCAGATGAAGCATATAGATATTAACTAGCCTCAAAACAACAGCAGTATCATACATGTACTTTCTCTAAATTTAAAGGAGGTACATTTTATAGACATTGCATAAAAATTACCTCAGCAACCACTTACTTATAGGAAACGATATGCAAATATTTTTTTTCAGAATAAACTAACCCTTCCTAAAAAAAAAAAAAAAAAAAGACTAGGGTAATAACTACTATTTGTGCAGACTTCCAGTAAAAAATGGTGGATTGAGTCACCTTTTAAAAAGGATTAAATAGTAGTTCTGTTAGGCACAGTTAGCTCTGTGAGTACAACACAGAAATGCTGCAAAGAAGAATGAGAGATTATAATTTAAGTTTCTGTCTATGATATATATATTTCAGTTGGTTAAGTTGCATCCTTCCTAATAAATGCAATGAATCATCTAATTTACTGAGATCAGGAAATGACAGAGCTGTTTCTCACCTTAGCAATGCTTTCCCACCATCAAACATTACATCTTGTTAGGACTAAGACTTCAAGTATTTAATAACAAGACATTAGACCCTGTATTTATAGCAGGGATTGTCCTTGCTAAGGTGCGGGAACTTTCACTTGGCCATGTTGAACTTCAGTGTTCACACAGGCCCACTTCTCCAGCTTGTGCAGGTCCCTCTGCATGGCATCCTGCCCCTCAGGTGTGTCCAATCGCACCACTCAGCTTGGTGTCATCTGTAAATTTGCTGAAGGTGCACTTGATCCCCCTGTCTGTGTCAATGCTGAAGGCATTAAAGAGTATTGGTCCCAGTACAGACCCTTGAAGGACACCATTTGTCACTGATCACCACGTGGATGCTGAGCTGTTAACCACAATGCTCTGGATGCAACCATCCAACCAATTCCTCATCCACTGAACAGTCCACCCATCATATCCTTCTCTCTCCAATTTAGAGAGAAGGATATTGTGGAAGACTGTCTCAAACGCCTTAAAGAAGTCCAGACAAGCAACATCCATAGCTCTTCTCTTCAACTTCAGTGGAGAAAAAGAGGTGGGTTTTGGTCTGCCACCCATCAAGTGTTGCTAATGTAACTCAGCAATCAGAGATAGCAAGATGAAGTGCCTTTTGTAACTGGCTGAAATAACAGCATCTGCATGGGTATATGTGTTTTCTGCTCCAGCCTTCCATTACAGTAAGACTGTACAGCACTAATAGGAACAGACTGAGCATAACACACAGTCTTTTCCCTCTAGGGGTATTATTTTGACCGACTGCATATGTAACAGTCCATGAGACTGAGCAGCACTGTACAGCTGTATTGGCATGTAAGCTTTCTTCGGATCCTTGCTAAAGCTGAGAATAAAGTAATGATGTTAGACATCTTCCAGAAACCAGCTTTTGAAAGTGCCATTTTGACTAAGTCCTTTTGAAATAATAAACTATACTTTCAAATCTAGTTTATGTTAACTAGAGAAAAAAAGTCTTTGATTGTATGTGCTTTCCTTTTTTAAATTCTCAACAGCAGAACTGACAAGTTCCTCCCTGCCTTCCTGATCTTTTTTTTCTTGTAAGTATTTTTCTTTTTAGTTATGTTGTTTAAAATGCAATGTTGGCAATGAGATATTGCTAGAGGCTTTGGAATCATGCCTTCTGAAGCTTCCACTTTTCCCGACTTTTACTAGCAATAAAGAACTTATGTCTAGAAACATGTAATTTTAATTGCAAAATTACCCCAAAAACATAAATGGAATTTAATTGGTTACAAAGTAATATTTTCACATAATCAAGGAATTGTTTGGGAGACTTAAGCCATAATTTATTAGTTCTGGTTAAGGTGCACAGTTTCATTCCTACAGGCAAATAACAAACTGATTAGTAAGTGTAATAAAGCAGTTTATTTGTCTGACAATTGGCAGCTAGAAGTGCAATAACTTACTGGATCAATTGCCATTTTCAAGAACATTAAACTTCTCATAATTATGCTATCCATATGGTATGCAGATGAATAACAATACAGCATTATCCCTATTAACATAAGTGATTTAATATCATGTTTCTGCCAGGTTTTCTACCTTTCTACATAATGCAAAAGGAAGTAATTACTTTTTGTACTGAAAGACTGAATAACTGACTCCCTTTCAGATATGCAAAGAATCTGTTTATAGGAAGAATTACAGATGATAGTTTCTCTCAATCCATTTTTTTTCTGATATTCAAAACCAGGCATATTAGTTTTGAGAAAGTGTCATAGCTTTCCATTTTTCTTCAGAATTCTGCAGTTGTCAAGTGAGGACAGCCACCTGTCTCTGGGAGGAAGCTTTTCCAATTTCTTACATAAAATGAAGTTCTTCTCATGTTACTTAATTTAATGACTTTGTCAGGTAACATCAATAGCACACAGCTCTTGGAGTCCAGTCCTGTAATGGCCTAGCCTCACTGAATTCTAAGGATCTACGCCAACAGAAAAAAAGCCGCAACAGAGCAAATAAATACTGCACACATTTCAGATGGGCATTACACAACAAGGACACATGTACAAGATCATCTTTCTGAGATCAAGTGATCCATCAGTCACCCAGGTAAGGAAATATTTACCAGTCAGAACTTCAGATGAACTAAAGTACACTGACCTGAGAACATCAGTGGAGATTGCCTTAGTTCCCTATTGTTTTACTGAAAATGCCTTATACACAAAAAGAAAACCAGGAGAAAATATTACATTAAAATCACATCAGTTTAAAGAAAAAAGTAAACAAGTTAAAAAAATTTAATCACAATTTCAAATGAGATATGATATACCTTAACATGCAAAGACACTTAAACACAAACACATTCAGGAACGTTATTGTCATCTCAACTCAACATCAGTACAATTAACTCCATTCTTCTACCACTCTCAAAGAATCACATTTAAAACTGACATACAAAGAGGATTTATTTCAAAGTCTTTGGCAGAGAATCAATTCTGGAATGCTACTTTATGCTATATGAGAAAGGTCAAAAACCTTGTTAGAAGTCTAACAGAATTTAAGTTTTAATGACTGGAAACTTATGTTCTGCATCACTGACAACTAGAGAGCAGAGTTTCTATTTTATTACCATTTCTTATTAAACATATCTACAAAAATAGAGGCCTATTAGTAAGAGGTTCAACATATTTAGATTTCTAACACAACATTCTGAGAGACCTCGCATAATTCAATTTTCATAGTAAATATTTTAACAAGGTATACAACTACGAGTTTTCAAAAAAAGGTGAAGGAGCACTAAGGAAATACTTCAGTTAATTCTTCAGACTCATTATTCCACTGTCAAAGTTGTGAATCACCTGTCAGTCAGCTTATCTTTTAACACATTTTCTGGAAAAGACAAGTAGCAGTAAATTTTCCTAGATTTCTAGAACCCAATCTGCTGTCACTAATGACTTCTACCTCAAACCATCTCCTTGAAGCAGGGAAGCATTATGCTATCTTAGTAATGGAGAATTCAAGTAAAAAGTAAAGACAGCAAATTGTACACGCAAGTCTGTGGCTAAGTCATGATTTCTTACATCTCTGACTTAGCCAGTTGACCCAACTGTTCTTGTTGCTAGTGGGTATCTTTCCTAGTCTTCTACTAGCATAATACAACTTCTACCAACTCTTCTCCTTCAAATACCATTTACTTCCTCAGAAATCTTTCTGGTTCCTATGAATAATCCCAGTCCTCAGATGCAGTGATGAACAGGACAATACCCAGCCTATGGCTGGAGGCTTCCCACTGCCCCAGTTTCCCAGCAGTTTGCAATGCTTACAACTTGTAGAACAATTTAGCATTACTACAGAGATGGTTCTCTTGCTGCTTATTCAAGATTTGCATGTAAGTTTGAGATGAAAACAAAACGTTGAGAGTCAACCAATGCAGTATATACATTCTTCAGCCAGTACTAGAAATCACTAACAGAACTACTCTAGCATTAGGTGATAATTCTGTACAGAATTCTGTATCATTATGCAATCTACCTTCCAACTAACAAATTGCTGATTGATTCAATCTCTTACTGACAGTCTCTATGGCAATAATTATTCCCTGTAGCAAATAATGCTTGCAGCATTTAAAAATGTCAACTTCCCCCACCCGACCTCTCTGCTTAATAGGCACTCTGGATCTGTTCTATTTAAAAACCCAACATCACACATAAATACAATTGCTAGAAAATTTCTCATTTATCAATCATGATTTTATGCTGTACAGTATGAAGCACATTGCAGAGTTGCCTTGCCTTACAGTACTTACCCCACGTTCTTTAGCAGCCATAACCACTTTTGAAAGAATATCTTCTTCAACAAATGGCCTCACAGCATCATGGATAATCACTACTTCTGGTTTCTGGAGTGGATGCCTGGAAAATTCCTTCTCTGCAAATACTTTCAGTCCATTGAAAATTGACCGGTGACGAGTTATTCCACCTTCTACTACCACAACTCTTTTGTGGCCATATTTTTCAATTATAGTCTTCATTGTTCTAATATTGTCAGGAGAGACCACCACAACAATGTCAGATATCCACCTTATCCTAGAAAAAAATCAGTACAAAACCAGAGAAAGTAGATATGAATGACTAAATAAAAGTAGAGATATATGAAACAAAGAAACTCATAACAAAAATTCAAGATGACTAAATAAAGCATCTCAATATAATCAAGTCTGTGTTTTCGTACTCCACTCTTAAAGGGAGAGCTGTAACAGGATTTCTACTAATACATGGATCCCAACCAATAAAACTGGAAGGGATTTGCTTCCAACAATCACTTTGCAGAGGGGCATCTTCTGATAACCCTACCAAAAGCCTTCAAACCATTTCTTACTCCAGCCTCATTCCTAGCTTCAAACAGAATCAGTTACAGTTTGTTAATCCGTTTCCAATAAATTGGTAAATCCTAGGACCTAGAATACTCAATGTTCCACAAAATACACTATGTGCAAAGAAGTAAGAGGATCAAGACAAACTCTGAAACAAAGATCACTGTATGACAGGCACGACCAGTAATTGACAGATTGCTAATGAATGACACTGTAATACTTGGACATTGAATGGGAAATATTATACTAGTAGTTTGGGGAAAAAAAATGTATATATATGCAAATGTTTCTGCTCCACTGCTCTAGGAAGCCAGAACAACATAAAAACATGGCTGTGCTAGGGAAGAATACTATATCATCTGAAGTGTATTTTTAGGAAACTTCAAGCTGTTACTGTTGGTATCAGTCTAACTGCAATTGAGCGGTCCTGTGGAGGGAGAATGACCCGCAAACCACGAGCCTAAAACCAGTCATAACTGAAGCGAGGCTAAAGTAATACTTGTGTCAAGGAACCTAGGAATACAAATTTTAGTCACACTGGCATACTGTACTTTTTTTTAAAAATGGAAATACCATAATTCAAATTCATTTTAGTGTCTTGTTTTCTTAATGCTACGTAGAGAACATTAAAAAAAAAAACTAAATTAGTGTCTCCACAGATGGCAGTTTTTTTAGCACGTCAGACAAGAAACTCATCAGATGAGCAATGATTTAAAAAAAAAAAAACCCTATGTTAAAATTACCTATGTATAACCTACACATGCAACTAGAGAGAAGTATGATATACTCTCTCAAGTAAAACTAGTAAAGCTATTGAAACTAATTTTGCAGACACAGTAAGAACAAAGGTACTAAATATTTCCAGTTAGAAAAATAAGAGTAAGAAATTTAGAGTTCAGAACTCCACAGGCTCAAGATACTGTTTTCTGCAATAACATATGGGAAGGCATTGCCTAGGAACTATCCTTACTCCAAAAGCAGAGTCATCTGTGATACAAACGAGTTCCGTAGAACTATGAGAACTAACAGAGCATCTTCCACCTTACGTATGGGTTGGGGTGTGTTTTGCAATTAATAAAACTCCATAGAAAACTATTTCAATGAATTCTAAAATAACCATTAAAAATAAACTAAATGGAAGTGCTATTAGCATTCTTCAAAAGAAAAATATTTGTCCCTGTGTTCATTTTATTATTAACAAAGGCAGAAAATACAGCCAAACCAACATATTCTCAGCGCTTTTAAAGTATTGAAGTTGTTCAAATGTAAAATCTGAAACCATATGGTTTCAAGTTTCATTTCAACTTGTCACTCACCACAGGTTCATCAAAAGGTTTTAAAACCTCTCAAATGAGTTCTGGCATAGTCTTACATTTAGCCACAAAACTTAGCATCTCTGCATGACTTCAACTTAGAACTAGGGCAAACTAACTGGATTCATCTCAGTTCTTCTTTTGAATATTGAGAGCCAGTCATTTAAATAAAGCAAAATTCATGAAGAGCTATTTCACACTAAATGAGAACATGAGCTCAGCACTTCAATTTGCAGAAGGATGATAGCCTTCCACAGTTCCCAGAAACAGCGGACATTCTGCATATTCACTAGTGACTGCATAAGAAGGGCACTGACATTTCCCTTTCTGGAGTCAAAGGAAATAGATTATGAGGCAAGTGGGGAGTACTATAGCATCTTCTGAGAAGAAGGGAAGAGAACACAAGTAACTGGCCAGCCCGTGATAAATCTCTGCACAGGGTGGCTGGAATGGCTCAAAGCCTCCAGTGGTACAATACACCAAAAAGTGACAGGATGCGGTCACAGCTCCACCCTGTGTCTGCACAAACACATTTGTAAACTTGAGTATGTCCTCCTTAAACTCATTCCAGACTCATGTTCTGTAATTAGAGCTACGATTTAGGGATGTAATCTATTCATATGAGAGTATAAAGGTATCCTCTAGACTGATTACGCACCAGAACAGCTCACATTTTGTCCCACCAAAACACATGAAAAGTACTAATCCAGTGAAGTATGCTACAAATTTTAATGAACAAGAACTGTGCACCACACAGGTGCCTGCTCTTTCAAAGATCTTATGGAAATGTTGCAAAATGTTTTAATGAAGGAGGAAGATATCAGTATACACTCGATTTGGCAGTAAATGAATTTTTTTCCCTCCTCAATTTGCCACATCCTTTTCTTCAGAGAGATTTCATACTAAAATAATAAGCAGCTCAGGACCTGCTCAAATCCAATTTAAAAGCACCATTTCAATTTTATAATTGTAATATTAGATCAAGATAGCACAAGCTTCAGCAATAATCAGCACAATGCCTGAAAAAGATCATAAGAGTGTACCTCAAACTGCTTTAACAATACATAACTCTAGTGCTTCGATACAACATAGCCTGTAGTTCCAAAGTGGAAAATCAGGTCTGACCAGATGCAAGAAAAATACCAACCCTGGTTATAATCACTTTACAACTGCCTTAGGAAGACCTCAGTATTAGCAAAAGGAAAATAATGAGACAGAAAAGAACTACATGTCTGTTTCCTGCAACTATCCTTCTCCTCATCACCTATAGAAAGACCTACTGCCTAGCAGAAAATAGTATTTTTTCATTAACTTTCAAACAAAAGTACATTTAAATTAGCTGAGTTTGAATTCAAAGTAAAGACCTCATTAACTCAGCAACAGATGAATGTATTACATGACTTCGCAACACAGGCTGCAGAAGAAAGTGAATAAAACAAAACAACTTCGAAACTGTATCATTTAAATGGCATGCTGAGGTATAAATGTTACCGAAATTTAACACACCATCAGTTCACTCACATACAAATCAGTGCTGAGCCTGAAATCTGGTGTAAGGCTTAAATATTCATGATTTCTTGCAACTCTTNGTGGTCCCCTGTAACCCGTGGTGAAGCAGGATGTCCCCTTGCAACCCATGGAGGCTCATTGGGGTGCAGGGACTCAACCTTTACTGCACCCCATGGAAGAGTGACCCCGAGGGGTGGGGGAACTCACATGACAACCGGCAGCAACTGCAACTGCCTGCAACCCCCCATGGACAGAAGGAGGGGTGGGGGGAAAGTGTGTGTGTGTGGTGTTTGTTTTAAGACTGGTTTTTTTCCTCACTATTTAGTTTAGCATTTATCCTATTAGTAATAAATTTAGGTATCATCTCACTTTGAGTCCGTTTTTTGCCCATGAAGGTGGTGGGTGGATGACCCCTCTCCCTTCTGCCTAGTTGCAGAAAGGGATTTAATGAGTTCATGGAATCTGGCCAGGGTCAACCCACTACACTCTGCCAGTAACAAACTATTTAATACAACCTACCAAAACCACCAAAACAAAGCCAGTGCCAGGCAGCAGCTGCTGAGATGGCTTTAGCAGCGTTAGACAGAATCTTCTGCTGCCCCAGAAACTCTTCAGAGGTGCAAAAAAAATCATTATATTACTTTTGCTGATCCTCACCAAATCAAAAAAAGAACTATCAAAACCAAAATCAGAACACAAACATAACTTCCTTTTGCTCCATAAAAGTTTTGTTATTATTTTATCGGTATATGAAAACTATATGACTACATATGTCTCTTTTACAATACAAAAATGGAAGCAGGAAGCTTTTAAGTCTGATATATTAAGGAAGTTTGGAAGAACCCATGTACAGAAGCCATTCATTTTTTCCAGAAATAAAATGCTCCTTATGAGTCAGGGAAGGTAACAAAGATACCTTCATAAAGTTTTCTCTTATTACTTTTAGCTCATAAGCTAGTTCAAGAATAAGCTAATGATAAATATATCTACTGGGATGGTTCTTTTTGGCCAGTTAACAAAACTGTAATTTTGTGACCTATAGAGCCAGTGAAGATGCATCAGCCAACAGAGAAAAATACTTGGCAAACAAACTACACAAGACACTTCCAAAGAGGTTCCTTTGGAAGCTTCCCCCAGGTGATTTTAAGAGACCTCCACCTGTTTTGAGAGATTACATTTAAGTAAACAAAGCTGTCTGAAACCTTTATGGAAAAATTTTTATTCTGCCAGTAAACATATTAACTCTGCTTTCCTCTTCTATAGCTTCTCACTGTTCTTTCAACAACTGGTAGAATATGAGCACAACAAGAATAGCAGCAGCTTATTTGTCCCACAGTGATTTTAAAATCAACCTCTATCTTAGTCTTTCCCTCTCTATAGCTTTAGTAAAATATGTGTGCACACGTGCATAGAGCTAAGATTCCTCCCTGTCTCAGAAAAGGAATTGGAAAGGCTCTAATCTAAACAAACATGAACACACTTTAAAAAAAAATCAAGGAAGAACCCTACTATTTGGTACAGATGCAAAAAAAGAAATGCCATTCTTAATCAATCGAACCTGTTGCAAAAACCCACAATAGTTCAACAAAACCAGAAAAAAAAACAATGGAAAAAAGGGACATTTAAGATCTCTAACACACTTTAATTTTAGCCCCAAGGTAAGACCTGACCTCCCTATCAGTGCCTCTGTTCTGGCAATTAAAACCAGTCATTTCTCCTCACCCTAGTTTTGCTCACCTCCTTTCCTAAGGGCACCATCTGTGATTATTATTGGCAGGCCAATGTTCTACATGCTGTCATTCTATGCAACAGGATGCACTGCATCATTCATGTCTGCTCTTGTCTCATCTGCCCATTTTTCCACACTGATATTTAGGATTCTCACTACTTTCAGCTGAACAGTGTAAAAATCTTTTTCTATCAACCTTTAAAAAGCACATGCAAAGCAGCTGCACATCCTTGAACTGCTCATGTATTTGTCTATATATTGCCACCTTTCCCCCAGATTAAAAAAAGCTCAAAGATAGCCCTGGTAGCTGAGATAACCAGTTCAACAGAAGTTATTACAGGCTAATGGGTCAATGATTCAATTACATCAGGTCAACAACAGACATCAGAAGACATAATCAAGCTAAACACAAAACCTGCCACTTCTCAGTGACAGATTACGCGACAAACTGCAGTTCCTCAATATCATATTTTTGCGCTTCTATTCTCACGAAGTAAGAACAAGGCACATTCTTTGCAGTTTCAGAGCCAGACGTAAAAGTGTTAAGATGAAAGCAAAAGCCACTCCGAGCTTTGGAGTACATGGGTTCCCAGCTCCTCACGCACATCTGTACCAGTCAACACTCCAATTCAGCAGAGATGACAGGAAGCTCTGCCTGTCAGAGCACTGGCAGTGGTTATTGCACTACTAAGATAAAGTACCAAGTTGTTACTCTCACAATTAACTTGGCTGGAGTCTACAATTACAAGTCAACCTTCTAATTTTTTGCAGCTTTAGGACATAAGTATAATCCTGTTGCTCAAAGTACAGTTATTTTCTCAGAGCTTGCTGGCAGTAGTTTTTTTTTAGATGAATAATGTTTTATTTTCCTATGAATATGACTTCCTTCCCAAACCTCACTCTCTTCTCGTTTCCAGGTCTCCAAAACACTAAGTGAGGATATTATTCTTCTCTGTAGATTCCCATGATATTTCAGCAGAAATTACAACTGTGGCAAGCTTTGGATCAGGGATTTTGCTTACTGATGTGCTTAGCTTTGTGACTGACTGCTGCTGAAAATTAAATAATGAAAAAAAGCAATATTTCTTTTGTAAAGTAACAAGTGACCTGAGGGAAGCCTCTCTGGGTGGGAATGGAAAAAAAAGAGTCACAATTTTCATTTTGTACAAGTTTCCATGAGTTCTGAACTTTGCGAGATGCTGGCAATTTCATCTTTCACCAATCTCCACTCTTCCTCATTTATTCTTTCAAAAAATCTAAAGGTTTGTTTTCCTACAAGTTACTGCAACACATCCAGAATACACCTGACACTCCACTCCTACCTGTAGTGTTTCAAGTGACATTAGAAACAAGGCTTTTGTTTGTCAACATTTGACAACAATACGTGAACTGTCAGTCATGTGCCTAAAACTCAACAGCCTTACCAAAAGTAAAAACCTCGTTGCTAAGAGATCCCATTACTTAAATCCTTTGCTTCCAACACAGAACTGTAGAATGTTAAGTGGTGCATGGGACTTTAAAGATTGTCTAGTCCCAACCCTCCTCCTACAGGCAGGGACACCTCATACCAGACCAGGTGGCTCAAGGCCCCATCCACAACCTTCCTGGGCAACCTCTTACAGGTTTCCCACCCTCACAGTGAAGAATTTCTTCCTAAAATCTAACCTAAATTTGCCCTCTTTCAATTTGAACCTGTTACTCTTTGTCCTATCACTACAACATAAACACAGAGAAGTTACATGGGCAGCTTTACCCTACATAAGCTTCCAGTCCAGCAACTGTAACAAACTTTTTTGCTTTAAGGTTTCTGCTGATGCAGGGCATTTTACCACGGGCAGCGGCGAAGCACAGGGCAGCTCTATACACCACTGAGTTCATTCACCGCACTGTGAGGAGTGGATCTTCCTTCGAGTCCTCTGGACACTATTACAAAGACGACCTCCAGGGTCTGTGGCGGAACAGATCTTTCCTCGGGGCTGACAGATAGCACCATGACTGTCTCCAACAGCTGTGGCAGGCTCGTAGCTCACCAAACCACTGCAGCCGCAGGAACCCTCGAAAGGGGCCTCGAAGGGATGCTCGCCAGCGGCCATGGACTGTGCCACAGGCTGGGAGGCGCGGGCAGGGCTGTGGAGCGAGGGCCCGGAATGGCAGCGCCCGAGCCCGGGGGAGCGGGCACACTCACACGGCGGTCCCGCGCCGCCTGACCGGGCGAGGGGGCACGGGGAGACACGGCAAAGCAAACCGGACCCGCCCGGGGCCCAGCGCGGCCCTGCGGGGCGCGGCGAGGGCCGGCCGAGAGCCGAGCGGCGCCGCCTCGTTACCTCTCCATGGCCCGCACGGCGTAGCTGACGAGCGGCCTCCCCTGCACGGCGCAGAACTGCTTGGGGGTGGCGCCGCCCAGGCGCTCCCCGCTGCCGCCCGCCGGCAGCACGGCCGCCACCGACACCCGGCCCGGCTCCATCTGCACGCGGAAACAGCGCGACCGCCCGCCCGCGTGTTTTATTCGCCCGCGACGTCCGCGACCCAAAGAATCCAGCGCGCGCCCGCCCGCCCCCGCACGCACCGGGCGCCGCTCCTCGCCCAACCCGCCCCACGCGAGGCCCCGCAGGAGCTCCCCGGGCGCGGACAAGCCCGCGGGGTCAGCCCGGGGGAGCGCCCGGGGCTCCGGGACACGGCAACAGCGGGCACACCGCAGGGCACCGGGACACGGCAACAGCGGCCATGGGCCCTTTAAATGGCCGGTGCGCCGGGGGGCCGGGCCGGGGCGGGGCCACGCCGAGCGGCGGGATCGGGGGAATGCCCCGCCTCAGTAAGCGAGTGAACACCCCGCGGGTGGCGCCGAGGGAAAGGCGGCCCTTCATCCTCTTGATCGCCCCTTCATCCTCCTGATCGCCCCATAGGCTGGCCGGGGACGCCTGCCGAAGTGTGATGATTGTTGCCCTTCGTCGTAGGAGGGGGAGGTTGGTACAAGATCATGGAATTGTTAAGGCTGGAAAGGACCTCACTCGCTAATCCAGCACAGCCGTGTTCGCTGTTAAAGCGTATTCCCAAATGTCGCATCCACACACCTTTTGGACGCCTCCAGGGACAGTGATTCCCCCACTTCCCCGGGCAGCCTGTTCCAATGCCTGGCAGCACTTTGAGTGAAGAAATTTTTTCTAATATCCAGCCTTAATCTCCCCTCGCAACTTGAGGCCATTTCCTCTCGTCCTGTCACTGGTTGCCTGGGAGAAAAGTCGGATCCCAACTCCCTTTCAGGTAGCTGTAGAGAGTGAGAAGGTCGCCTTTGAGCCTCTTTTTTTTGTCTCCAGACTAAACAACCCCAGCTCCCTCAGCCACTCTTCATAGGATTTGTGCTCTACTCCCTTCACCAGCTCCATTTGCCCTTCTCTGGACACACTTCAGCATCTCAATGTCTATTTCAGTGAGGGGCCGAGTGCTGGACACAGCGCTGGAGGTGTGGCCTCACCAATACCAAGTACAGCGGGACAAACACTGTTCTGGTCCTGCTGGCCATGCTATTTCTGATACAAGCCAGGATGCCACTGGCCTACTTGGTCACCTGGAAACAACGTTGGCTTATGTTCAGCTGACTGTCAACCAACACCTCCAGGTAAAACACTGGGAGCGGCTGGAGTGTTCCAGCTCATCTTACAGTCAGGGAGGCATCAAACCAGGTGCAGACATAGGGGGCCAACAGTGAAGACTGCTTAAAAGAAGGAGGAGGAGGAAAGGAGGTCAGGACCTTGCTTCAAGGTATCTTCATAACAGCTCTTATCAGTGGGAGGGCTAACGTTGGACTTTGGTAGATTCCTTAACTCAGCCATCTAAACTTGTTAAAGGTGGATGCACTCAGGGCCCTAACACTATCCTCTTCAACATTATTTTTAGGAAAAAATGTCTTATACTCAGGCTGTCCTAAAATTAGCACAGCTCCTCCCACTGTACATCACTTCTGAGGGATAGGTAAGGAGGATATTCCTGAACACCAACACAACCTTGAGAACTATTTTCCCCTTCCTTCTTGACACTGGTTTTATGTGCCTTCACGTACACCCATCCTCTGTTGTACCTAGTACCTTCTTTCTTGTCCAGTCAGCATTTCCCCATTTCATTTATTTCACTAACATTAACTCATTAACTTCTCCTGTGAGGGATAAAAAGGCAAGAGAGATTGAGAAAAGAAGGACATTTGATTCTGTTCTTGTTCTGAAGCCTTTTTTCCTTACTATGCTAGGGGGATGAGACTTGATCATTCCAGAAGTGATATTTGAGAGATGGACTTTGATGGATTCAGACTTCAATGTCATCAAATCTGTTCTATATTTACGGTGAGATTTGATGACCCAGCCAAAAAGTACTTTGAAGCTGCTTTTGGCTGCACTTGAACGTCAAATGTTTCAGAAGTTTTCATGCTTTCCATAGTCCCTATGGAGTCAAAAGATTCTTGTCTTGTGTTGATAGCACCTGTTAGTTTTTCCAGAAGCCTTTCAGTGTAGATTTTTGGGTCTTGGTTATACTGAACTTTTTACTGCCATTTCTCCTTTTATTTTCTGTTTTCTTAGACAATGATATGGAAGGAAGAGCATCTGTAACCATTTATACTGTGTTTTACTAAGAGTTAAGAAAACTCAGATTCATTTGTTAGTAACATGCAGCGAAGCACAGTGACATTTTGCAAATACATAATTTGCCTTCAGTTCAATTTTATTATCCATTTTGTTTTGAATCAAGCCAATATTTCGGTTGATGTGCATATATATTCATGCTTATATATAAACATTTGAAGTGGAGTAAAACGTAAATTCACACATATTGGAAGAACAATTGTGCACAGTTTTTAATTGGATAAAAAGGGACAGAGGCAATATTTACCTCAAAGCAATTAAAGAGCAGGCTAATTCATCATTTCTGTGCAGGGGTATAACATCTGAAACCACAGTAGTACTTTGCAATTATGCAGTAAATATGCCAATCATATGTTTGGAAAGAAAAGTGGGGTGTCTTTTTTCTTTTTTTAATTGAAGAAAGAAGGTATATACTAATTGGAATCAAATTACAGTATTGAAATTCACCTGAAAATTTGACTGCTGGGGGAAAAATCATCTGTTTCTATTATTGAAACTCATAGTAGGGTTTTCAGAGAACATTAAGTTATTGGAGTGGTAGAAATCGTTCTGAAAGTTTTTTGTGAAAAAATTAGTAAAAGAGTAAAATTTCTTAATTTAAAATTTCAATCGAGTCTTCTGTATATGTGTTATAAAATAACTGAGAAATCATCCTTTATCAAAGTAAATTTTAAGCTCTTGAAGCATTTTACTTTTAATGCAGGCAAAATAAGATGAATTTGCCTTTTCCTGACTAGCACCAATGTTCACTATTGTGTGTGTTTTAAAGGAAAATGCATGCAATCAAGAAGCACTTTGCAAGTTAAAGTCAATTGTAAAATCAAAATTATGAAAAAATTAAAATACTTCCTACTGTGGAAGCGCAAGGTCCATAAAAGACAACATAAAGCTACAAATATTTTAAATCTGAGAGCCATTCTTCAAGTTAACACGGTATCTGTAGCATTCTGAGCAATGGTGCAGGCTTTTAACCGGAACCTTGAGTATGCAGGATTATATTTCACTAATTTTATCCAGATATATAAATTACTATTTCAGTGGTGGCAAGCCATAAAATCCAGAGCTGTAAGGAAGCAAGTGGAATGCCAGTTCTCTTTAGAGAGGTTTTCTGTTCAAGTAGGATTTTCTTGGCTCTCTTGAAATCACCAATAACTGTCTCTAACTGTTGAAGTCGCTGTTTACAGAAATAGACACAGGCTCTTTGCATATCTACAGAGATTAGCAAGTCTCCCAAAAGACAGAATTTTGGTTTTTATCTTGCATGTCTGTTGCCATTTGTAGCAATTTACACAAGATCTCAGTCTTAAATCTTCATGGAAACCATAGTCTGAGTATTGTTCCCATATATTTTATTTCACTTCTGATGGATCGCTAGAAAAAATAATCACATGACAGTTTTATTTTATGCTGATCACAATATTTTATTTGTTGCCTGAGACTGAGGGCTGATCGACTCTTCACATAGTTCTTTTGGACTTAGGTCTATTTCAGTCTTTGTTGCACAGCAGCTGCCTCAGATTATTTGCTGTGTGGTGACAGTGGTTCCCACATCACTATCGTGTCATAGGGAACACAGAGCTTGAGGCAACGTAATAGATAAGCGAATGTTGAAAAAGGCAAAAATATTTTCCATCCAAAGCATATTTAATACCTTCAGGGAAATCTTATCTTATTTCATATTAGCATATATTTATATTTGTGTTTTTACAGATATGACTGCGAAGGGTTATTTCTTGCTCTGAGATTGATGAAAGATTCTATAGATGTGTGGAATACTTAGATAAAGTGTTGTGCTATTGATTTGCTTGTGGAACTGAGATCAAAACAGCATGTATTCAGCAAGGGAGTTAGGCACATGCATAACTTAAATGATGTAAATAATTGACTATCAAATATCAAAGATTGCTTACATGCCCCATATACAGTGTGCATGGAATCACCTATAGATCAGATCCCTAAGGGGAATTCTAAGTGCTATTGCCTTCATAGGAAGTTCTGCAAAATACGGGATTTTAATAGTTGAAGCATAAATCAAGAATATGAATGCCACAAATGTAAAGGAAATGTTGTCTTTGAACACAGTAGAGTGTTTTCATACTTGCACATCATTGTAGGTGTGTTGAAAAACATACATTGAGTTTCACCTGTTGTATCCTGTGTGTTTTATGTCATGCTTTTGGCATTGTTTTACATGGTTCTGGTAGCTAAATTTCTTCTACAGCTTATGAATACTTGATACACAGAGGAAGCATTTTGCTTAGGTTCTGTGCAAGTGCTAGAGGAAAAGCTGGCAAACATTTCATTTTATGTTTGACACACATTTTAAAGCTTCACCCTAAAATGTTAGATTCCCCCTAAAGTGTTTATCCATCATCTACCCAATAATCCTCTAGGTCATTTATCTAAGGTATGGAAGGTCAGTTTAAGAGCTAATGAGTATTCTGTGTACACAAAGTAAAAGAATTTAAAGATAAGAGAATTACCTTGTAGCATGTGATCCAATAATTCATGAGAGTGAGAGTCCCTGTCTGCAGGAGTTTTTGTGAAATTCATGAAGATTAAAGACTTGAAGAAAGGCCTGATGCTTTGGGGACTACTTTGGCAAGCAGGTGATGAGATGGAGGTCTCATGTAATTTTTTGTTAGAAATGGCTGGCTAGTCTTAAACACTTGGCTTTGGAAGGGTCTTTGTAGATTCTAGGTATCTTGGTCAGGTGTTATGTAATGCCAGGTTTGGGTAGGCCTATCTGCTCCACTTTAACATCACCATGTATTGTGCTTAGTAACAGAAATTGTGGTTTAGGGTCTTTGACTGTCGGAGTGCATTGGATGGTGTCACCAACAAAGACATGGCAGTTAAGGGACACAAATGCCTAAGACTGTTTTCTTCTTTCACTGTGACTTAACAGCAAGCACCAGCCATTAGGATAGTGCCCTATCATGTCAGTTAAAAAAAGAAGTGTTTAATTTATTCTTTTGTGGCAGATGTTGAGTCATGACTGAAGAAACAGTTGCCTCTGAGGAAACACTAATGGCAATTTCCTTTTCCCAAGATGATTTGAAGCAGAGATAGCTTATGAACTGGCTAAAAAAAAGTGGTTTCAAGCCACAGATGTCAAGATGCCAGTGATACAGAATGATGTAGTGAAACATTAGAGAATACTTCAGGAGCTGAAGTTAGATTTGGAATAGAATTGGGATTTTCACTGCTCTAAATTTTTGGTTTAATTTTGGTGTGTGAATATTATCATGACATGTTTTATTGTTTTACCATGTTCTGTGTTATCTCCATGGAATGTTTGTGAAGGAATATGAAACAATTCACCAAACATCAAGTGATGGAGAGAATCAAATGAACACCAATGAAAATTTGCAGATTTGGTATGAATAGGGGTACAACCTTACCATTTATTACTATACTGAAAGCATTGCTTCTGCATCTCTTGTCATGTTAATAATAGTCCTTACTTTAAGAATGCCAGGAATGTTATTCATTAGTCTTATGTCTGAAGAATACAAAGTCAGTTTGCAAGAGTTCATAGAGGACGGATTCCATCCACGTAAGTTTTTATTTAATAAATGAAGACTGGTCCTAGCTATACTATCAGGGACTGACATTACAGCAGGCAAGACAATGTACTATCCAGCACAAAAACTGGACTTTACCTTCATTGTGGATTTATATGGTATTCATTAGAGAAAACAGTCATGTGGAGGTAGGTCAGTTTTCTCCTCCTCTTTTGATTTTTGGCAGTTTGTATGGGAAGTGCCTTAAAATGCAGTCTGCCTCGTGGTAAGGTTTGTGAATCTTTTTTTCTCTGTCTAAGCAGTGCTTTATAATGAGCAAAACAAGAAGAACGATAGTCCTTAAAAACAGTTGTCTTGTCGTAATCCTTTGCCTCATCTTTTGCTGGCTTGTGCAGTTGCAGCATGTAAATGTCAGATTAGAAAGGGTCAATCTTTTGATCCTGTTCAGTTTTTAGAAAGGTCAGGGTTACAGATTTTTCCCAACTGCAGCAGTGTGACTACCTGTCATCCAGCAATTATATAGAGACTCAGCTTGTTTAACATACACCACTGAGCAACCATTGAAGGTTAACCATTTTCCAACATACCAATCTAGCTGGATGCAAACCAACTACTTAATGAAAAAGGCTCTGTATCCTGTTGCTGTTTTTTCTGAGTAATGTAGTCCAACTCATCTTATTTTAAAAATTCTTCTTTGCACCTGCCTGTGCCAGTACACTTGCGTTTCTATGTACATTGTTTCTCCAGTACTGAACACTTCAGAAAATTGATTAAGTAACGCATCATTCTCTCTCTCTCTCTCTCTCTCTCTCTGTGTTTTGCAAAAGAATTGTGGAGCAAGTAGTCTAATCACTGGAAAGGAAAGAGTTTGGTCATTGAGACACCATGGGAAAGAGGATTTGGATTTTGCTATAGCCAGAAGTTTCAAAGTGAAGGGCAGAAGTGAACAGATTTGCAAGGGGCTGCAGTGTATGTGAGTAGAGAACGAATACCACAAAGTACTATGTTCTTAAGATTCAGACAGTGGCTTGAATGGTCTGTCTAATTAGGGCTTTTGTGGAAGAATTATGCAAAGAAGTATTTAATTAAACAAACAAAAGTAGAAATCCTTAATATTTACTTCATTCTTGGCAAAGGATGTTGCAAAGGTTTTCTTCTGGCAGATGTGTCAGTGTTCATAACCGATTACAGAAAGATCAAAAGAAAATACGGGGATAATTGTTGCAGAGCACCTAGAAGAGTTTTATGGATAAATCACTAGTAATATTCTTGATGGTTATGTTCATAAAATCAGATTACTGTAATTTTATACATCTATCATATATATATATATTTATATATATATACACACACATCTAATGTAGGTTGTAAGGAGGATTTTGAACCAAATCCTTCAACAAGAACATCCAGGTGTGTGGCAGACTGATAGCTTTCTAAGAAACCTGTATGTGAACCTTTTCAGCTTAGGCAATATTCATTCTCCTCAGGAAGAGGAGGCCGTGGTCACCCAGCAGAAGACATGAACAGTGAGGAAATATGCATTTCTGTGAAGACAGCAGATTCTAAATTCTCCCTGACTTGTCCTGGTTCAGTGTGAAATGGTAGAGACACAGTGTGCTGTGCATTCTTGCCTTTGCTTGGGAAATGAAGACACAGAGACAGCCAGAAATTGTTATCTACCATGTTTATTTTAACTTAGCAGTCTGCTAGATCTCAAGGGTGGCATGTCCATGGGCTACCGTTTGGCTTGGCATTCTGCGGACAGAACAAGTCTTTTAAGTCTCATGAAAAATTATGGGGATCAGAAGAAAATTAAGTACACAGAGCATGTGCTGTCTTCCACATGTCATTTTGTTCCCCTTTTTTTATCCATCTTCTCTTCTTTCTCCTCTTCTAGACATCCCAAATTCAGGTATTTCAATATCTGAAAACAAAAGATGCAGTGCAGTGATACAGCCAGTTCCTAGTGCTATAAGCTGTTCTGGCTACTGTCCTAAAAATTGCAATAAAGATGCACAAAGGTCAAAGTTTCATCAGGTTTTTTCAGTGGGAAAAAAAAAAAATAAAAAACCCCAACCAAACAAAAAAGAAACAACAACAAAAAACAAACAAACAAACAAAAAAAACCCAACAAACAGAAACAAAACAAAAAACCTAAAATCCACCAAAAGCCAGTGTTCCTTGCTAAAACCAAAATTTTTGCAGCTTTACCTTTTAGAAACACTCAGACCTCTGTTCTCCATCCCAGCTTAATGGCCATAGGGAATTTAAATGGCTTTCTTCAACCAATCCCAAACTAAATGGATAAATAAATAAGCAAATAAATAAAATAATAATCCAACAAGCAACAGATGTTTAAACTTGCTTCAGCTGCAATTAAAACAAAGTCTTTGTGCTTTTTATGTTTCAAAGCTTTGCATAGTCCCTCCATTTCTCACTGGCTGTTCTTGTGGTAAGCCTAGGCAAGTACTTTTCTCCTTAGGCCCTGTCCCTCAACTCTCCACTGTTTTATATAAAAGAACTTTGATGAATGTGCCTGGCTGGCTACTCTTTAGCCCACCAAAGCATTGGACTTCACAGAATGGTTTATGCTTTTACTAAGTTCCTTTACAATTTCCTCACTAAGTCACTTCTCACTGGGTCTAACTAAACAAATCAAATGTGGAACTCCTCGGCCAAGTCAGAGCATGACTCTTCCTCTCAGTAGTCACAGTTTAAAAATGATACATCCAGTCATTCTAAAAAGAGATTTAAAATATTTATGTATCAAAAAGCAAGTGTGCTGTATTAATATAGTTCAGAACAGCTATGGATTTAAACAATGACACAATTATACACTATTGTACAACTACTAAAATAGAGCAGGGGACAAGAAACAGGCAAAGTGTTCAGCAAAACATTTTCAGGGGGTTTAATATGTTTTACTTAAGTAGATAGTAGCAAAGGTCACCCTTTTGACAGCGGTTATAGGTATGGTTTAGTAAACAGAACTATATTATTGTTTCAGAGAATTCTGATCTAGCCCTCTTTTCTGGGGGCCTGACTTCTTTTTCTTTTTTCTCCCCCTCCTCCCCCCACCATTAGATTCATGAAGTACCATATTCCACAAACAGCCCTATTAAAGAAGTTATCTGGATTTTCATTTCTATTAAGACATCCTCTGTATATCTTTGTCGTTGTATAGAGGCATTAAGAAGGCCTGAACTCCAGCTAGGTAATGTCACTGTCACATCAAACCAAACTGAGTTAAGAAAATGCAAACTCTCAAAATGGAATTACAGTCCAGTGTTAGTAGAGGTTTTTCTCAGCAATTAGTACAGACTACTTATTTTCCTGGTGTGTAGTTCAATAAGCATTAATTAAAAAGTATTTTCTCATCAGGGAAGTACTAAGGAAGGTAGATGTTTGAATATTAACTCAGTGGTAGGCAATATCACTTGTAAATCACACTTTTCTAGTGTGTCAGTTCACATAACTCATACAAGGAGTGAGCTGAAAGGCTAAATGTCTTGCAGAAAGATGCATGGGCAGGCTTTTTGTTGTGGAGGCCATGTTCAGGCAAAATTAACAAATCCAGTGACAGAATGTCTGCTTAACTCATAAATCTCTGGAGAATTTTCAGGTTTAGCCTGGAGCAATGTTTATATGTATGTCAATGAACTGAAAATCAAAGCCCCTTGCCTGGCCTAGGGGAAAGGAAATGCATCATGAGAATAGGATACCTTCCAACTCTAAGGATTCCTTATAATTTTCAACTGAACACCTCCAGGTTAATACTGTAGCAACAAGACTCTCACAGTGGAATGTATTGAACAGCCCTTTCTTGATTAATGTTGTACTTCTTCAGGAAGGATATAAAGGTCAAGGTTAGAAGGACTAAAGTGATTTACTAGCAGAAATCTGTTAGGTATTTTGAAGGGTGTTATTCAAATGTCTGCTTTATTTCCAAACAAATGACTGAGCTTGGGTTTGGGTGGGTTTGATTCCAAGACTGCTGGAAAGGAGAGAGCAACATATTTGTTTTTATTATTAAAAATCTGAATAAATAACTTCTCAAGGGCCTTTCTAGTCTAGACTGCAAATGTCAGGCCCTTCTGACTTCCACAGATGATAGATGTCTTAATGACACATACAACCTACCACTGCCTCTACGAAGTGTGCCTCTGAGTGCTACCATGCTATCAAAACAATCAGCATCTGGCTAAGTTTGTTTCTACTGATTTCTAAGGAAAATTGATTTACACTCATTATAAAACAATTTTCCCCTTAGCTGGGGCCAGATTTCATCAACTCAAAAGGAATTAAATAGTGATAGCAGATTAACAGATTATTTCTAACCTGTTCACTTTTAGTTTTCTAAAGAAGAAAGTATGAGAATTTATAAAATTATTAGGTTCTTTTTAAGATGTTTGAAATGCCTTTCAAGAAACCCTTGGACTTAGTGATCTGCCCATGTGATCAAACATCACTGAGAAAGTAAACTTCTATATATTCTTTGTATAATAAATGTAGACTATTTGCGGTCTAATTTATGTAGAAACTTCTCTTATCTGCCTCTACATTGTACTTTTCAAAACATTTACAGGTTTCTCATATGTATTTGGCTTAATATTTTCGGTGAAAACTAAGAAAATTTTAGCATGTTTGTCTTTCCTTTATAACTGAAGCAAACTTAAAATGTGTCATATTTAAAGTTATTTCAGTTTAAGCAGTACTATTTCATTCACTGAGTCTTTGATAAACTTTGGCCAGATTCTCCACTATACTCCACAAAAGCAATAGCCCATTTCCTTCCCACCGCAACTTTCCATGTTGGAGGTTCTCCATACAGAAAAGAAACTAGTTAGATGTACTCATATCATGAATGCCTTTTTTTCTGTACCCTTGGATAGACCCTGTGAGTTCACGTGTAACAGGATGAAACAGAAGGCAGATTGTATATGCCAGATTGAAGCATTCAGAGCTAGGAGTTGCCTCACAAAGAGTAACATTATTCCTTAAGAAATTTGAAGATTAACATATTTCTAATGCTGCTTTCCTGCAGATCTCTTCCACAAAGGGGCAAAGTCACTGTCAAAGAAGAGACTATAGCTAACTCAGGTGGCACTTCAAAGTTAACTTACTGCTGATGGACCAAGCTCCTGCTGGCTTCCCTCAAGCTCCCTCAAATATGCCGGACTTAGAGATGGGCCCCATGGTCTTTCTATAGCATGTCCAGCAAAATTTCATGAAGTTGTTTTAGTAGGAGTGCATCAGATTATTCCCCCTCAGGTAGTTCTGAATGAAAAGACAAAACAGAAGCTATTATCTCTATTTCTAAATGCAAACTCTTATTAAACAGGCACATTGTCCCTCCAGTAAAACTTCAGTGACTGGAGAAGAGTTATGAGCAAGATGTTCAGGTTTTTTTCACCATTAGAATTTCTGGAGTCAAACAGAACAGTTAGGGCAGCTTTACTGATTTTAGTGACTATGAGCTTTGGAAATAATTTTGGTTAAATTTTGGTCCATTATCTCAATTTTTTGTGCTCTACCATCTTGAAAAAATAGCTGGATAACAATCTAAAAATGAATAGATGTTTGGCATTTGGGGAAAAATTTTCCCTCATGAAATGATTGAATGAGACTACAATGTCTGTTAAAATAAAAAAATAATATATCTCTAGGTCTGCTAGATATACCTAGAAGCAATGTCATGTCACTTCTCTCCCTGATAACTCCTTTATTCATCATCTCTCCTTTTATGCTTAAAAGAAGCACCTTTAAGATCAGAGAAGTTAAGTATGAAGGGACTCTGGTCTCATCATTTTGATATTTTCACAGCCACAAAACTAAATTTGAAACAGGCAAGTCATTAATGCAATTGGTTTTTTTACCTGCACTACCATGTACATCACTTAAAATGAATAAAATATATATATGTTTTTTATATATAGCAGATTTCAAAGAGAATTCTTGAAAGTAACTTTGAGGAAAAATCAGTAAATTTTGTTGATAAAATTTAGGATTCAGTAAGTCAAACAGTAGCAGTGATTTTCAAACAGTTCTACTACATTAATGAACAAGAAAGATCTTTGACAAGAACTTAGTAATGAATCTTTTGGAATTAAAATGCAAAATAGGATGAAATAAAAAGGAGGTCAAAAAGAGCTTGTGTGAGACCTTATCAGGCAAGACTTTTCATTATTTTTCTCTTGTGTAATTTTTACTGTGGGTGCAAATAGGTTGTAAAAGTTAATGACTTAAGAATAGCAGGATCCCATAATGAAAACTTGCCCGTAGTGTTTCAATAGAGTTTGAAAGATTAAGAAGTGATTCATGCACTATGTGTTGAAAGGTAGATTAATTACTATATAGTTTCTGATGCATTCCATAAGAATTTGTGGGTAAATGTGAGGGACTCTACTGGTTCGGTGGAAAAGATTAAACCATATGTAATTTATACCATTAGTCTTTGACTTGATCATCACTAACAAAAAGACAAAAAGAAAAAAAAAAAGGCGGTGTCTCACTAGCTTGTAAAACTTCCCAAATATACACTTCTTCTGAAATGTACAACTTGAGAACTGTTAAATAAGAACACAGTTTGGACCATAATTAAGCACCATCTGTTAAATGGTGATACAAGATTTTTACATCCAGAAAGATTGGTTTAGTATTAAATTTCATGGTTACATTTTTTTAAACCAAGTGATGTTCTCTCTTTTATTAAGATTAAATGTTGTGACTGATTAAAATGTATGCATTTTCATACACAGGGCCAGACAATACAGGGTTTTAGCAGTGTTTATTTTTGTTAAAAAAAAAAAGAAACCAATGAATTTGAAAGGTAGTCATATCTGTCTTTAGATTGCACACTTTTTAAACAAAAATAATATAGAGCGGAGAATGAAAAATACCATTTTTATCTTGCTACTTCAAAATAACACCTATGTCTATGAATATTCAAAATTAAAATATATATACCAAGAATGCTAAAATGTCTATTTTACATTATCTACAAAATTGTGTTCTAATCCAGCCACAAATCATAGGAAAATACTTAGATACATATGAAAAGCTATAAACATAAGGAAATTTTGAAGGGAAATAACACACATAAAAGCTCATTAAATAATTACAACAACAAATAAATAGTTTGTTCAGCTTTACTTTTTGATTGCTGCCATGCATATTTTAATTTTTGGTATACTGAGATAAGAGAAAGGTGATCATGCAAAGCATTTTTTAGAATGAATCTGAAAGCAGATACAAGGTGTTGTATTTTTAAGCCTTTGTCAGAAGTTCATAAAACATGATATAGAAGGCAAAAGATGTGATAACTGTTCTCAGGAAAACACACAACAAAGCATCTTTTTACAAAACAGACTTCAGTGAATAGTCATGGCAAATTTTCTTTGCCTCCGTGGCTGGAGAAAATGTAAAAGTCTATCGTGTGGGTTTGGAAGGCTTGTGTTATTCCCCATCTTGAACATTTGGAAAATCACCCAAAATGTCCATATGCTGAGAATGCCCCTTTTGATTTTGGTCAAAGCAATATGCATGTAGTGTCAACTGAGAACATAGCAATGGCAGACTTGTCTTTAGGCAGTCAGAAGGGTTAAGCAAATGATTATAGGTGAGTTCAATTTTGGCACGAGGAGAGGGAGATGAGAGAGGAGAGAATGTTTGACTTCTAACTTGTACTATGTTTGCTGGATTTACTGGCTCTTTTCCTCTCTTTGTGGTGCTGGATAGGTTTTGCTTGAGAGGTTCCCTCGAAGTTGTGGCTGGACTCATTGTGCTGCCTAGTGTATCGCTTGCACTTGCAGGCTGTGACCACAGTTATTTTGTAGGTTCTTATACTTCCATCCTGACACTGAAGCTGGATCCTCTGAATGCGAGTTTTGTCGTTGACACATCTCCACTCTTGAGAGCTCCGCCTGCTCCAATACTTGGTTCCGTAACCTCCTCCAATCCAGTTGGGGAGCAGTGGCAAAGGGAGGCATTCACCAGCACACACCAGTTCCTTCAGGGGATTAATGCTGGTGCACTGGCCATCTGAAATGTACTTGGTGGATCTCAGTTCTCGACAACCAACTTGAACGCGATCTGTAGAAGGCACAGAACAATAAACACTGAGATTCAGAATGGAGTGATTTCCTTAGCCAGTCATTTTCACATTAACCAGGTATGTTTTGCAGAAGTTAAAGTAGGCTGTAATCTTTACAGGACATCTCTTTACTGTTGTGTCTCCCAACACAAGGGCCTCAAGCACTGATGGTATCTCTGGATAATACCAGAGCATAAAGAAATCCTAATGATAAGCACTTCAGCACTTGTGGTAGAAGAGGCAATTTTATTCTCTATCCTTCTTCTCAGGGACATACCTTTTAGAAGAGAAAAAATGCCCCGAGGAAAGAAACATTTCCTGTTTGTTCTCAGTCTAGGGAATCTGCTCTGTGATGTTTACCATTATGTTGGATCATTAGCAGGGGGGAAAATAGTGCTTTGGAAATCGTTTATATGCTACTAAATGAATTTCAAATACTGTTTTCTCTCATTCCGTGGTTACAGTGGACTGAGTCTCCCATGAACTCTGTGGCTCCGAACACAGATACTGCAGAGGTGGTAACAGCTGAAGTTACCAGGGAATGGAATTCTGCCTATGAAGTTTGAATCATTAGCAGTAACAATTTCAGAGGGGTCGTTTTGCCCTCAAGATAACACTATCTTTGTATCTGTAGTAGTCTGTACGTTATATGTAAAATAGAGGATCCTGCAAATTCTCTCAAGCAACTGACAGAATCAACATGCAGAGCTTCTCATACAGGCATGTTTGTACCTGTCTACATGTGCGGCTCTGCGCACTGCAATAAACACAACTGTTTATTTCAGTAATTACACTTTGAAATAAACGCCCACAGTGTGCTTAATTTTAATAAGCAATCTTTACTGGCTGTGCTCTCCCTCTTTCTGAAGGACAATTACGGCGCAGATTCTACACACAATGCAATTAACTAACGCTTTTTAAATAGAAGTAATTACTAGAAACATTTCAGAGTGAATCATAAAAGACTTTGAAGGTACATCTACATATCACAGCTACAGCCTGCTTCTGTTTCTACTTGGATTTTTGGCAGCAAGTTCTGAACAGACACACTGCATTAAGATTACTTCACTCTGTCCCCTGTGTCTCATGGTGGGCAGGCAGAGGAACTGTAAATCTGCAGGCTGACCCCAGGGACTAGTGACAGGGCTGGTCTCCTGCTTGCCTTACAGAAAAGATCCAAGCTTGCCTTTCTGCAGCTGCACTCAGGAATGTACCTGGAAGCAGCTGGTCATGGATGTGAGTTTGTCTCTCCTTCCATTTTTCCTTCTTCCCGGGCTCAGCTTTTCGCCAGTGACAGCTCATTGACAATGAATACCTGCTGGGCTGCTCCAGTAATCTCATAATGATGATATGTTTCCTGTGCACTTAAACCCTTAGCATTCGTAGAAGCTGACACACCTGGCTTAGCTGAAAGGTATCTATGTCACTTGTTGCCTTCACTTTCCAGGGATGACGCTATTTTTATCAAATTGTTGTGGGTTGGTGTGTGTGTGTTTCTCTACTTGGATTTCTTTCATTTTAAGGAGGTGGGCAGGGGAGGGAACAGATAAAGTCAGCAGGTTTCCAGATCCCCATGTATCTGACATATATACATAAAACTGAGCAGGAAAAGATTAGATGTAAAAAGGCAAGTTAGAGCAGAGATCATAGGTAAATCAGGGCTGATTTGTTTACTTTTGCTGGAGGTGTTAAGCAGTTAAGTGCTACAGCAGGAAGTAAAACTAAACAGAGGGAACAAAATTCAGAGTTTTTTATTGCATTTGAAAAGTAGCTGAGACACCACCCTGCCCGCGGTGGGAGATGAGTTAAGAAACCGAGCGCTCTGGAAAGGCCTCTCATTTCTTTTGCTTTATCTCGTCTCCCTGCCGGATAACCCATAGAACACGGTATTCCTGGATGAACCTCGCGCAGGAAGTAACCTGCCCGAGCGAGCCGGTCCTGCAGGACTCCCCAGCACGGAGGAGGGAGGGTGGCTGGCTCGGGGGCCGCCGGACGAGGCAGATCCCGGTGGGAACCAGCAGTATCTGCCCCAGGCGCCGGTTCCCGGAGCGCCCGCTCGGGCCGGGGCTCCGCTGCGGAGGATGCGCCGCTCCGGCCGGGGCTCCGCTCCCGCTGCCGGCGCCGGGCGGAGCTGCCGCCCAGGGCTGCGGGCGCAGGGGAAGCGCCGCCGCTGGGATACTCACTGTTGCGGTCGGATCCCGTGCTGGTGTAGTGCCTGCCTCCGTTCCTCGCTTGATTCAACGTGCTGTTGCTGCCTGGGCTCGCTGCGGCCGGTTTAACAACGTGCGAATAAAGTATCTCTGTGGCATCGTTCTTGAAAGCCAAGTAGCTTCTCGTGAAGATGCAAGCCAGGAGAAAGCCATAGCAGTGAATGGCCGGGAGAAGCATGGCTGGTTTGGTCTGTGTCTGACAGAGCTGGATGAAATCTTTTCCTTCTGCTTCTTCTGGGTAACTCTGAAATTGCTCTTGAAGATTTCCTTTATATATTCAGAGAGGTTTGGCATTCATTCAGGTGTAAAGTTGTGGATCGCTTCAGAATGAAAACCCACAAAAGGGGTGGGATCCCTACTTGAGCTGCGAAGACCTTTCACCAATAGGAGAGAAGACTGCAGTGAAGGAGGAGTTAGATGCACTAATTGCAGGATTCCTCTCTGGGGCTTTTGGGGATATCAGAAAACTCTGAGGCACCACCAAACAGCAGAATTCGGGCTGAGACCTAGAGACTGCCGGCTCTGCCCTGCCATTTGCTATAGTCCTGCGTGCCCGGCGCTTTGGTGAGATTGTGACTAACGCGGTGTCGGAATGAGTCTCTCCTGCTTCTGTTATGCAAAGTTACGAACCGTCTTCTCAAACTGAGGCGATCCCTGTAAGGATGAAAAAATTTATAGAACTTACAGAGGACTGCTAGTTACATACATACTGTCTGCAATATACCAAGATAATTTTAAAAAATATTGTGAATAATTTAAAGCTGCCTCTAGATGCTTTAAATTATGCAGCTTTGATCAACAGGGAACACTGCAAGAGAAGTTACTTGTTTTAGGGGAATATTCTCTCCCTGGTGTGCAGAATTACAAGTATGTATTTCTGTATCACCACACATAAAAAATATCTCCTCTAGGCTCCTTAGTACAAACATATCCATATTCATAGCCTCTCACCATACTCATTCACCAAACTAGTCTTTTTTGGGGTTGTACCTTGCCTAGAGGGTTCTTATATTTTTTAATGCATTATTTCATGTGATAAAGAAAACAAAGAGAAAACATGCAAATCTCTTTCAAATTTTCAAATTTCCAAATCTTCAGAAGAATAATCCTTACTTTGGCATAGTGTTTTACTGTGTCACACACTTACTTGATTTGACATAAAATTACATGGCCCAAATCCCAACACTAGTGTAAACTGAGATGCTGCCAGTAGGCCAATGCTTGTCTGCATCCTGGTGACTGCTCTATAGGTTTTCACTATAAATACAGGAATCAACACTGAAAGCTCTAGTGTTCTAATGAAAAGAAAACCTTTTTCTTGGGGAAAAAGCACCTTGAAAAAGGCTAAATTTTGTAAAGGTTAGACTCTAATCTCATTTACACACTCTATGATTGACTTAATGTCTATAGTCACACTGGATTTTATTGCTATAATAAAAGCAGAACACAGGTTAGTTACCTCTACTGCCAGAATGAAAATCTCATTCAGAGAAGACAACTTTGTTTCCTTCTAGTCACAGGAAGGTATTTGTCTGTATCAGCAACACTTTCCTCTAGCATCACTAAGAAAGTTACCTGGATTTCAGCAGGAGTAAGGATGGATCCACAGTAAGTGCCAAATTGACAGCCTTTCCTTAAAGGACGCAGGAAAAACAGGAGTGTTGCAAGGTGAAGTGAGTTTTACTGGCAGAGTTGTGTGTGCGGAAGTTGAGTTGATTGCCTGCATCTATTATGACTAGCCCAACCCAGTTCTGGAATAACAAGAATGTTGCAAGGCAGAGTGAGATCTTTCAGCAGAGTAATGTACGGAGAAGTGGGATCACTGCTAACCCCTAACAAAACTCCATGATCCACTCTCATGGAACATCTAATTTAACCACAGCAGCAAAGATGTGCATTTTGCCTTCTCTTAAAGAAATGGTTTTTTAAGCAAATTATCGAAAAAGATATGTACATTAAAGACTATATTTGAGCATTATTTTTTTCTCAGCAGCAATGATCTAAAGGTCTACTTTGTTGATGTTCAAGTCCTGCTTCATTTTTAACTCATATTCACAGATAACACAGATCTTCACACATCTCACCTTCCCTGCAGGATAGTCTCTGTGCTGAACTGTGCCACTATAATTAAAAGCATGGAACCAATTTTCCAGTTATCCACAGTACCTTTGTATACCAGTTGGAGGACCTCTTCCTAGTAGAGAGATTTTCCCACATTAGACAAGACTTAAGAAAGTCAGGAGTTTCCTTGAAAGCTGTTTTCTTTGAAATAAAGCATATAATCTTCTCACAGGGAAAATGAATGGGGCTTTGGTGTGATTATAGAACTGGGTCTACAAGGAGCTTGCTAAGCCTCAACCTTTTCTGCTTTCAATGAAACCTAAAGATCATCCTTTCAAATTTAGGCTACATGAATCCATTAAGTTTGTCACGTACACCTCTTGGTCTCGTCACTTAGAGAAGGAACAACTCTTATAGCCTTTGTAAAGGAAAAGTTTGGCCCTGAATTTGCCACAAGAAAGAGAATACAGATTACCTCATTTTTCTGTGCACTAGACACAGATAAGACATTATTTAAATTTTATTTGTATTTTCCACTTGTTAAAAATACTGTATGAAAATATTGTGTTTTCAGTTCCTTGGTCAGTACTGTCAGCCTCCATGCTTTGAAAGATAATCAGGCTTCTGAGGAGTTTGTCAGTTAATTTGATTTATACTTTCTTTATCAAACCTAGATCTTGCAGTCTTTCACTTTTTCTGAGTCTCCCTTAGAGAGATTAGAAGTTGCTTGAGTGGAAGGGATTCTGGTCAGTCAAATTTGGTTATTCTTCCTGAGCAAACTTCAGAATAAAAAGGTGTTCCTCATTGCTTAGCTCAGAATGAGTTCCCAGACTTAAAATACTTTTTGCTATCATTAGTTAGATGTTGTGATAAGCTCACAAAGGTGAAGGCTCCAAGTTACCGTTGTAGCCTCCAAAGCAGACTTATACAATGTATAGTCTGTCCTCATTCTAGTCAGATTCAATGGCTTGTGTAGAACATTGCTTTGCTTAATCTGCAATATTGGCCATAAGGAATATATTACACAAGGTCTTTGAAGTCTGTACTGACTTCCTTTTTGCCTCTGGGCATAACTCAGGATGTTCTTATTGATCTATAAAACCCTATATGCTTTGAGTTCTAGGCAATAAATTCTATCTCCTTTATCTTCCATTATGATGCTTAAGATCAGTGGGGCATACTGACTATACCTGAGTGTCTGGAGAGGTTGAACGCTCACTCTGAACTGTCCAGGAGACTGGATTTCACTGCACCTAAGAACCCAAGAGAGCTTCGTTTGGCTACTTGGCATGGTGTAAAGGCTGTTGTTCAGTCAGGCGCTTGAAAGGTGACTGTGGGGAAGGCACAGGGCAGAAACCCATTAACCAGATTGATTTAAAAGTCTATACATGTACCCAGAAATAAAATGCTACATTTAACTACACACTTTTTTTCAGCTTAACTGCTCCTCCTATCTTAAAAGCCTTGTTTCTGAGTGAACCTAAACATAGTGTTAAAGTCATCCATCACTCTTCAGAGAAAATGGTATCCAGAGTTATCCATGCCTTAACTCTTGCCTTTTCCATTTTCTGTGATGGAAAAACCACACTTCGCCCAATGGATGTGGAATAACATAAGACATACATTCCATAAAGATCCCAAAAGAGAATTCCCTTCTTTATGGTCATTTTTAAGTCTGTCAGGATCCCATGCTCCATGTTTCTTAGACTATAATGATGTTCAAAGGGCAAGGTTTTGTGCAGAGTGCACACACCTGTCTAGCAGCACAAAACAGCCACAGGGAATAGAAGGGTATGCACTGACAAGTACAAATGACTGCCAGAGAGCCTTGTCTTTGCAAACCACATGATCACCAAACATGCACAAAATAAGAAGGAATCCTCAATTTTTCATAAACTTAGGCCTGTCCTGTTTTAATAATGACAGGAAAAGACCAGAATTACAATGAAGGCACCAGGGAAAGAAAGGTTCAAAATTTGGGTTTATATTTTTATTGTTAGTCCCAAAGAGAAGACCATTAGGGCACTGCACTTCTGACTTGTTTTCAAAGGCAGATACCTTGAGAGTAAGTATAGGCTCAGATAAATGACTGCAAAAAAGAAACTGACATTTATTACTTTGCACCTTAAAACAGAAATGACTGTCAGGCTATTTTCTGTTAAGCAATAAGCATATTAGTAATGTACTTCAAAGCAGCATAAAATGTGATTTGGACCATGATAAGAGAACTTGTCTGAAAGTGAGGTAAAATTGTAATAAATGCAACTGTTAAGAACTTGTAAGCTGTTGCGCAACAAGTGAGCGTAATTTTAAAGCTCATACAGAAACATGTTAGAGAACCAAGATATGCCTACATGCTAAAAATTCTAAACCCGAAGATTTTTTGAATACTTTTTGCTATAAAGACAGAGGTTTTTCTATATAGTTATTATATAATAATTTTCTTATTAAATCACATTTGAGAGATTCAGTGGAGCACATAACATACACTCTTAATAAGAATGACTAATTAGTTCTTATTTATGTCTTCTTCATTTCCCTAAGATGCCATATTACAATTTTATTTTTTTTTACTTGCTCTAATATATAATGTAGACAGAATAATTTAGGTCAGGCTGTGGCTTCAAAGGAGGGGATTTATCACTTTTATCAAAAAAACATTAAATAGACTGAAAAGGGGCAAGATCTAATTTTTGTTTTTTAATTCTATGAAAACTTACAGTAGAATGAAGAACTGTCTGCACTAGTTATAGTTGCAACCTCTTCTTGAGCATTTGCAGTAAGATTTTAACACAAGATTGAACGCAATGTGGCTTATCATCCAAAACATGTTTTATTATTTCTGCATGCATTGAAGAAAAAAAAAAACCAAAACATGTTTTAAAAATGAAAAAAAAAAAAAAAAGAGAGAGAGAGAGAATAACTGCTTGTCCACTTGGGATAACATTTTGGGAAACTCTTAGATGACACTGAAATGTAACACTTCTATTTTAAGGATATTTAGGGCAGTAAATATGGAAATTTTTTTTAATGCACAAAGACACTGAAGTCAACTGGACTTTGGTATCTACATACTTTCTAAAGTGTTGCCTTAAGGAGTGAAAGTCCTATTGATTTGCAGTGAGCCAGTCACTTAAATGCTTTTGAAAATTTTACCCTCGGGTTAAAATTCTTGAAACTCCTACTCAATGTTAAAACAGGCAAAGTCCCATCAGCATGCCCCAGTTGCAAATAAAATAGAAACTGAGTAAAAGTTTTGAAGTCTGACTTGTTTCTTTACATGTAATTAACTGAGCTCTTAATATATCACTATGTTTCAGTAAAATGCTTTGTGTTTCTAATTATGTGGTCTGAAATGATTACAGTGTATTTAAAAAATGCACACTCTACAACAAACCAGTTAAGAAAATCTGGCACAGTGTCAGGATTTCCTAGGCAAACACTTGCCAAACCTGTTGTTAGATCCAAAGTCATAATTTAAAAACAAGCCTACAAGGTATCTGGAAGAAGATCCCTCTTTCCTTCCCTCTGCACCATCTCCAACTCCCTTACAAGGAAATCAATTTACCTTATCAAAACAGAACAGTTACTGACAGTTGTCTCTTGGTAGGAAACCCTTCCCTGCTACTTTCAGATTTTAGATTTGCCTGGTGCACATTCTTTTTAAAGACAATAAAGTTACCTTCACCAAGAATGTTAGTGTCCAAATTCTTCAATCAGATAAACATGCATAACTCCCTGCTGACATTAAGGAAGCACCTGAGGGCAAAACCTGGCCCCAAATTAGAATTTTAATAATTGTAATACTGTGTAATCCTTTCCCTGCCAAGAGACAGAAAGGGCCTGTTCTGCACAACAAATTCATGCCATGCACTCAGTATCAGGGTTTCATTTTTAGCCCATGAACCTCAATATATTTGATCAAAGTATAGAGCTTATTTTACTAAAATTAATCCATCCAATATAATGGTGTGTTTGGTACTGAGAATCTCTTATTTGTAGACATGGGATCTGCTATAAACCAGCAAATGTTTCCACATTATTACTCCAGACGGTTTTAGACACTGGAAACCTTAATTAACATGGAAATCTGTCTCTCTCTCAAAGGATCTATCTTGATGTGTTGGTTTTTACTCTCAGCTACTGAGCATATTTCCTCCTTACCTGAAGTTAGTTTCAGTCACCTAGTTCTCTTTTAAGTCTCAAATTATTTCATGCAATAAATGAATGAGTCAGCTTGAATGAAATTAAGACACAGAACCAAGTATCACCTGACTACACAGACATTACAGCCATTCCAGACTTCCTTTCCAGCAATTTTAATTACCTTGGTTTCACATGTAATAGAAAATACAACAGAAAGAGCTCATAGAACCCTGCTGATTGAAGATCTCCTTGCTGGAATGCCCTAGGAACTCTTTTAAAGCAACAAAATTACATTTTCACTAAAGTAAAGCTTAATATTAAAAACTTGCTATGACTACAGTACAACCTTAAGTATTAAAGTGGAAAAATGCACACTGAGAGTCAAGCTTCCAAAATTCTAGGGCTAAGTGTCTAAGAGTTTTTAAGGCATTTTTACAGTGACAACATTTTGTTGTTGTTGACTCCTGTCACTCACAAATATAATATATAGAAACACATGCGCAGTTTGACAAAGTGTGAAAAATGCTATTGCTGTAATATTGAGAGGTGGGAATATTCAGTACATGTTACCCATTCTGCACGTTCTATGTAAAAATTAATATCAAAACACTTCAGGGAAGAACAAGAATGGCAACTCTTTGCAGCACTAGATGTCAAGATATCAAAATCTTTTCTTCAATCTAAGTCAGAAAAAATCCTCACATTCTGAGGTTCCTTACAGAAGAAATTTCAGAGCAAAAAGAAAATCTAACGAGATGTTACTATTTTGATTTTTCCTTTGATTAATCTTAACTTTTAATAGTGGAGGCTCAACAGCAGCAGGATAATCCCTGCCTTGAGCATGGCATTGGGATTTAAAGGATTATTTATCTTATCTAAGCTTAGAAGTCTCTCAGCGTACCTTCATGGTAATAAGTAGTTAGTAGTACTTGCTTGATCACAGAGTTTTAAGAAAAACTATCCTCTAGCCTGAAGTGCAGTGGGATTTCGTTCTTCATTTAATGCTTTATATATCTATATGATCACAACAGATTAGCATTTAGAATTAAAATATAGTTAAAGTAATATGGTTACAAAACAACAAGGCCACTGTCAGCAGAGATAATCAGCAAAGCTTATTTTAAAATGACTACTTCTCCAAGATTAAACTTTGTCCGTACTGTTCGAAACTGGCTATAACAGTAGCTCTTGCCACTGTTGCACCTCACATTGCTGTCCAGGAACTAAATAGGCTCCACAACAAACGTGTTACCCCCATATTCAAAACCTCACCACTATTTATGCCTCTAACCTTCAGGCAATTAAGACATTCTTTTTCCAATGCAAAGCACGGTTGTTGTGAGTGACATTTATTTTGGGACTTCAGTCTTGAGTCTATTTGGAATAACAAACTACTTTAGATGACATATAAACAGTATTCAAGAAAGGAAATGTCAGAACATTCTGTTTGTTCACTTGGCCTTTCTGCCACTGTTCAAAGCTTTTCACATTGCTGCTTTTCTAAAATGTGTCCTAACATGGAAACGTTAGACAAATAAAGCTTTCATAACTGTCAACATCTGAGTTTGTTTTTCAGGAGGAATATTTCCAATAAATTTTCACTCTGAGGAAAAACAAAGTAGTGTCCTCCCTTCTGAAAGTTGTCATCTGAAATGTAGCTCTCATCTCACACATTCATGCCTTCCTGATTAGAACAACAAAACAATTTTTACTGTAAATGGAAAATCCTGCAGGTGGAAATCCCTGGCCTGAGTCTTCTCTGTTGGTAACCAGACTGGCTTCTGCCTATTTCCTTCACAAGAGTGAATGTATCAAGCCACTTTGGTATATACAGCCAGTAAGAGATGGTGTTTTGCTTCATTTTTGTTTTCCTTGTTACTTGCTACCTTTGCTACCTCTTAAGAGGGTAGGATCATGAAAACTTGTCTTCCAGCTTCCCTTCGGAGTTTTGCATCACAGACACTCATTTCCATCCCTCTCTTGTATAGATGAATGGAATTAGCGCCCCATGCTGACTCCCTCCTTCTCTTTTTCCATTGCAAACTCTGGCAAGCTGTTGGAGCATAAGGGGTGTGATAACAACTGCCTGGCATTTCCATGTCTGTCCACCTGGTTCCTCTGTGCAGGAAGCACCTTTAGCAACCAACAAAGGAGACAGAATGTTGGGAGGGCATGTTTCCAGAGAATTTTTTGCACGGTGCAAGCTTCAAGAGAGGAAAAGCACTTGAGATACTTTTGAAGGCTGCATATTTGCACAATGTCAGAAAAAGCCAGCAGATCATGCAGGTCCAGGAGGTGATCTGGGAACAAATTTTATAAAATAGGTATTCTAAGGGGATTCTGGTAGGTGCCGATGCATTTTGCACTCATTTATGTAAAAAAAAGAGTGGAAAATAATTTTAGTAATTTCAATGACAGATCAAAATACCTGTAACTGCAGAGCTCCTTACAATAGTAAAGAACCACATCTGAGTTTTTCCTTTAAATAAATTACGTAAAGGAAAACTAATTCAAAATTACTTCTATATATACAAGTGGTTATAGCATAATTTCTATTGTGTAGGTATAGAGGATATCAGTAAATGCTAATATATCTCAAATGCCTACTTGAACTTCTAGGTTTTGCCCACTCCAGCCTATACCAAATTTTACAACTGCTTCTTACTTGAACTATACCACATTTACTTACGTAGCCTGTTATAAATTGTGCCTGGAATACATATTTTGTGCTCCTTCTAAAAAATTATATGGAGAACATAAAAAAGTATCTCTTGAGCAGAAAAAATATTTTGTTCTTGTCAACACTCAGTATCAGTAAAAGAGCCAAAAGAACTAAAACTGAAGTGCTGAAGCCAATTTATTAATTAATGACTTTATCTCTTCTTAAGTGAGGAGAACTGTTATTTTATTACTATTAATTCAGTCAACAAGTATAAACAAAAATGAAAGGATATGATGGTTACTAAGGACAAAGGTATATAACGTGAAATGTATTTTATTTTGCATTCTATAAAACACTTCTTGTCAAAAATAAACTGTTTAAGGTAGATCATTTGTTTTATAAACTGTCAGAAGGAAGAGCTATGCATTAAGGGTCCAATTTGAACCTTGCTGAAGTTAATAGAAATCCTTCAATTGTCTTAGAGGGAGTTGAGTTTAGAGCCTCCATGCAGTAAAACACTCACTGAGAGAGTAGCTGGCTGAGTTCTGATAACCTGTGTTCTGAGTGTGCACATTAAAATAGCCCAAAACATCTTTCCAGTAGGTGGCACATGAGATCTCGGAGTCTGAAATGTAAATACAGTAATGACATGTCACTACCAGCCCAGGAAACTGATATTTAACCAGTTCAGTCTAAAAGGCCAAATATGAATTTTAACTGAGGCAGCAACCAGTGTGGTCTTTTTATTAGCTTGTGTTTAATTAGCATTATTAGATTCACATTTCCATGTTAAAAAGAAACATCAAATTTATTAATAGCATGGTTATAAAATTTTTGATTTATCCAGCTTGTTAAAATAATTTACATTTTTTTCAGTGTTTCCATTACTTAATGTTTATTACTGATGTCAGCACACTTGTACTAATTATGTGGTGGCAGTCCTTCCCAAATACTTGTTCCAAACATCTGGTGGAAGACATTTGCTCATTCTTCCTGACAGAAGTTTAGTCTGCTTTGAGGTCATTAGTGAACGTACCATATCCTAGAAGCCCCTTCCCCCTGTGATATGCATTGCTTTCTATGGACTTTCAACACTGAGACTCCAATTTCAATCTCATGCCACATGCAGGAATGCCACTATAAGAAATCTGGGATTGTCCTTGAAAGGGAGGCTTGGGAATCCTGTAATTTCCATTTCAGTCCTTTTTGTATCACTAACTGTTCTTTATTTTGATACAATAGGTAATGCAGCAGTGACTTAATACCATGTCATCACATAAGACTTAACACCACTTTGTGAAACTACAATACCTGAAAAAAGTTGAAAATATCTTAATTATCCCACACAGAAAGATTAAAGGAAGGAAGACAGAGAATACAGAGGCTGCTTAATGTAATCTTACTTCAGCACTACTCTTGGTTATTAAGGCCCTTTTTGGCTAGGGATGTTGCAGAGGATTGAAGTTGCTCATTGTTTGTCTTATTACCTTCAGCAAAACATCTGAAGAATGAGAACACTAAGTTTGGTCTCCAAATCTAGCCTTCAGCTTTGTGGGACTCGTAATCTTTTCCTGGTAAAAGTTCAGGCTGTATCCTGAACCCTAATTGGTTTGGGCTCCAGCATCAAAAGTTGGCGGTGTACTTGAGAATATCTCGCTTATCTAATCTCTAGATTTTGGGGCCATTACAATGCTTTTTATGTCTAGGATTCATATCTCTACTGTCAAGCATGTGGGGATCTCAGAATGTTCTCAAGACCGAACTCTGCCATTATTCACACCACAAACCCTTAAACTAACACCAAGGCGTTATTTTAGCTTGAGTGCCAGGAGGTGGAAAAACTCTCACTACACTCAGAAACACTGATTATACTCAATGGCTTTGTGTGGGCCAAGCTTTTGTTCAGGCAGCCTGCCTGGCCTGCCCCCAGGCAAAATCAATCATACTAATGGTTCATCAGCTAATACTGGGAGGTTGGTTTTCTTTATAACAGTGTAAATTATTTAAAAGCAAGCTGTGAGTGGGCTATGTACAGAAGCAGAGATGGAAAATTTGCAGGACGTGTGGCTTAGGGTGTGCATGTGTGCAGTCAAACCCACTTTTTAGTTTGTAGTCTAGACATGGCCTTATGGCTTGGATTTGGAAATACTGAACCTCACGGAGATGAAAGTAGCATTTAATACCCTAAGGCAGATAGATTGGAATTTGGAGAAAACCTAATAATGCAGGTTACTTTAATGTCTGCAATATGACTGTGGTCAATCCCACTCTTTTAAATGGGGAGGGGGGAATTTCATGTCATCAAAATTTGGCAGGTACAATTCAAGATAAATAGTTTGAATCTTTATTGACTGTGGTTTGGAACCAAAATTAAACTTTCTAATAAATTTCTGTAAATTTTCTTTCTGAATGCTCAGCTAAACACTGCTTCTCTCTTGGAGGCAGCTGTAATAATAAAATATTTTACATTTATAAAGTGCTTTTCATCCTGAAAAGTCCCAACAGACTTTGCAAACTGCATTCAATCAAAATCACCTAAATGTGACTAAACTGCACAGGGAGCAACAATCAGGCATGGAGGCACAACACATACCTTGGACCACAGAAGTTTTGGCCAAGAACACCGGCCAAATTCTACCACTACTGAAAGGATAATACATTTTTTTATTTGCATGAAATGTTCAGGACCCTGGATTTTTCAAAATACTCAGTTTATTGTACACTTTAACACTCCAGTAAGTACCTGGGAATGTAGAAGCACTGAAATTATTTGGTGGGGACTGGAACAGTAATAGTCTGTGTGCCTTAAAGCTAATGCTTAGAGTGTTACGCTTTCCTTGTCATATATCTGCATATTGGTTCCTGTGTATTGCATGCAGATGAGACAGCTGCCAGGTACAAAGCCTTAGGGAGGCTGCAGACAAGCAAAGGTACTTTCCTACAGGAGAGAGAAGAACTGAATGTTACTAGCAAACATTTGCCAGACCGGTATGCTGTGCTAAAAAGAAAATACTAAACATAGCAGTAATTTAGAAAGAAAATTAGTACTTCATGCAATCAACTGATACTAGAAATAGTATCAGGTGAATGTATGTGTTAAATTCATGAGCTTTTTTGTTACAGTGGAAATAAAATGGAGGACATAGTGAGGGCTCATTTTGTTAGCTTACAGAACTGTCATGTAGCATTGTATTTTGGCATGAAGCATGTTGAAAGATCCAAGAATGCTCGACACAAGTTAGGACTGAAATGTTTGCCTCTTTCGAAGCAGGAACTCTCGCACAGTCCAACTGCAATTGTGCATAAGCAAGGCAGGATGGAGCTTGCTGAAGAGTAGCTGCACCACTCACTGAAATACTGTTAGTTAGGACTGGGAAAGTAAAGGACTTAGTACATGGCATTAGAAATACTAGATCAAATTGAAACTGCACTTTTGTATATTGAGACAAAAGTCTCAACAAAATAAAAATTCACTTCACCAGCAGAAAGAGATTACACTGATTCATGGTTTATGTACTCCATGCTACCTCACTCTTGCCAAAAGGGCAGTCCTTATCAATAGAATACTTATGGACAAAACACAACTCATATGGTACAGATGATAAACATGTATATAAAACATTTTAAAACATGCATTTTGTTCTTTCAAATTGTAACTTAAAATCTACTGTTTTTTTTTTTTTTTTTTTTTTTTTTTTTGCAATGATTTTTTGGAAGAAGTCTCTTAAAATTGGACCAATTTAATTTTAAAAGAAAATAATGATACCAATTGATGCTGCTTCTTGAGACCTAAGTATTCATAAAATTTTTTCTTTAGTTTTCCACGTATGGTCTACTGGACAAGTTGTATGTTTTGTTCTGTGCTCAAACCTGTAAAGTTTTTATACAGTATTTATTTGTTTCAAGGATAACTCTTAAGAAAAATAGAAGAAAAATGCTCTCTTTTTAAGTGTATGGAAAGCAGATTTTTCTTGTTTCTGAGTTTGTGTTTGTAGGAGAAACATAAAAAAAAGAAAACTGATTTTCAGTAAAGTCTTTAAAAGAGCCGAAGAAAACCAGTTGCTCACTTTAGTTGGTTCACAAGGATGGTTTATTTTCTGTCAGCTGGACATTCATGTGAAAAAGACAGTCATTAAAGCAAGATGCTATTTTTCTTTAGAGCCCAAGAATGTGAGACTATGAAAGCCACAAAGATTGATGCAAATTATGAATCCTAAAGGCTACAGATATGGCAAAATACTCGATGTGCACAAGAAAAGTATTCAAATGTTATTTGTTACTCTTTTTAAATTGGAAGACCAAACAGAGCATGGCTAGGTGATTTTATACAATACATCCAGGTTCTTTTGTACTGAACTGCATTACCTGTATTTGACTAAAGAATGTGTTTCAGAAAAATACTGAAATGTGAAGGAAGACTTCAGCAGATGCAAAACCCATCTCTTCTGCTGATTTGGACATTCACCCTTGCTCTTGAGAATAGATATCTTATTTGTAGCCTGAAAGTTTGGGCTTTCATTTCTTGGCCACAAAAATACTTCTCAGCTATAATACTACCCAGTGTTTCCCTTGTAAAGGTGCAGGTCCACCAGGTTTCAGTGACCTCTAAGTCTTCTTCATCTTCTCTCATTTATCGCTGTTCTGTCTCTCAGACTGTACCAAGCCACTCAACTGAACACAAAGGAGTTATTTTTGTTTCTAAGAATATGGTATGAGGCCTGCTATACACAGAGTACAAAACATCAAGGCATTCATGACAAAGATCTAATATAAGAACAATGCTGTCAAATTTTCAGCAGTGTCAGAGTGAAGAATACTTGATAAAAAGAGCTATATCTGTCCCTACCTTTTACAAGCTTTAATAGATACCACTAGAAAATTAGTTAGTTGAGGTGACTACCCTTGCTTCTGTTTCTGTTTGGGTTTTGTTTTTTGTTTTTTTAGAAAAAAGATCATATAACAAGAAGTAGGTCTGTTTCAGACTGGTTGCTAATTTTTCATTGGATGCTTGTAATTTGTACCTCTGCACAGTCCAATTATGCATTCTCTATAGAAGCATCTTAGAGTAGAAATTCCAGAAATGTACTCATTTATGAATAAGTTATACAGACACTGTCTTTGGTTCTAAAGTTGTACACAAATCGGAGGTCGGTGCTCTCAGGGATATGACAAAAAATGTGTTCCTAGAACTTGTGGCATGAAGGTTGGTGTCATTTGATGTGAGCTGGGAGCAAGGTTGTATGTTCAGGCAAATACCATGGTTTCAGACCAAAATTTCTATCCCCTAGATGTCTGTTTCTTCTGTACTAAATCAGGGCAAACTCATGAATCTGCAGAAGGCTTTAGCAATTACAGTGATGCCCCACATACCAGCAGAGTGCATACCAAGGAATAAAGGCAGTGAATCCTGACATTTTAAACCACTGAAGGGTATACATAGTTGCACCTCATGTTTCCTAAGCGCTGTAGAAGTCACTGAGAAGTAAAAAACATCAAACTTTTTCTAATAAGCAAGGATTAAACACATTAAACTTATTAGAAAATTTGAGACAGAATACAGTTAATAAAAAGATGAAGCATAGTACTAAATAAGGTGCCAAATAGCTTCATATCATCACTAATCACTTTTATAGCAAATTATGAGCTCTTCCTCCACCATTTTGTAGAAGTCTATGACTTAAACCCAAAAGAAGACTGAGTTCTTGAGTGTTTGTTTTTTTGGGTTTTTTGGTTTGGGTTTGTTTGGTCTTTTTCCTGTAAATGTTATTTATTTGTCATTCTGGGCCAGTTCTCCGCATAGGAGGTTACTGCCTACAAATCATGGTGCTTGAGAAGCTGCTAAAAGATGGATGAGGCCAAGGCACGGAACTGTGCTGAGGGAATGTCTGCTGGGAGAAGGACTGATCTGCACAGGGCAAGAGCAGAGTCAGGGCATGGAATAGTGAAGCCACTTCCTGAACTGGGATAGCTCCAGAACCTTCCTCCTCATCCAAAACAGATGGAAAACACCAGGAAAAGAAACATTGACACTCTTCAAAGTTAAGTAAATCAATCACAAATGTGGGTGTGGGATTTTCGTGTTATGGAGTCAACTTTTCTTTACCTGTGATTATGTATCCCCTTGTCCGACACAGAAATTGCCCTTCAGCAACAATTCTCATTCTGCAGAAGAAAGAGGAAACAGCAGAGAAGACTGTCTTGGTGAGAGCAGTAGCAAAGGTGAGGAGAAAACTTTGAAAACCTGTGTAGGTTATATTAAAATGTTCTTACTGACTCAGCAGATATGATTGGGCACTTCATAGAACTGAGAATCAGATTGCTGATTTAAGACCCAGATTTAGACTCCTCATTTTGAAAAAGTATTGGAAGTGTTGGCTTAAATATCAAGAATCTATGAAGCAGATTGTACAGCCTATTGCAATAAGCTCCTTCAGTTTAGTTGACACATACACAATGAACAACACACTACAGGAACCTTAGATTCCATTTTTATTTTCTATTTGTTTTTTCTTGTCTTACTCTTTTGCTAGTAGAGAGTTAAAAGTGGTATTATATTTTTTCATAAACACAGAACCAGTTTGCACTCAAACACACACCTATAACCCCATTCAGTACAAAAGCTTACATTCTCATCTTCTGGATTTCTGTGATATTTTTTTAGTCTGGCACATTTCCTTTCCCTATTGTTACTACAGACTCCACAGGGTACCATAAGTGAAGATTCACCAGAATGCTCCATTGTAAAATCTTCCTTTTGTGCTGCCTTTTGTCCTGGCAGGAGATAAACCATCTCCTTCACTCTGTCTGGGACACAGATGGGTATGGGCAACATTCTTCCACTATTGAGTCATTAATCAAAAGGATCTATTTTTCCACTTTTTAGTGGCCTCCCTTTTTCAAAATTTTGTCATCGAGTAGACTGTTGAATATTTTCTATTTATATAAGCCCGATCTTTTCCTAAACCAGCTTGAATTAATTAGTTTAGTGTCAATATTCTCTAGACCATGCAGTTTTTCTGCAGTTCTAATAAAACATGGGCACTTGAGAGTTTCCTGCCTCCATTGCTCATTGAAAGATGAAAATGGGCAAAATGTGATTCAGCAATAAAGAGCACTGTTTAACATGTTTCTTTCCAGATACGGCAGTTTGATAAAATGTAAATTCTTTTCTTGAGCATTCAAGTATCAAAAAATGTGAGTTTCAAAAATCTGGTGTCAGTATTTGTGAAATAGATGTGCAACCGTTCCTCGTACATTCAGGTGGGTCCAAAGGGCCACTATATGGTGGACAAATATCATTAAAGCATATGTTTATATTTGCAAATAAGTTCTATTTTCCCCCTTTGTTCTATACAATTTGTTTTTGTCCAGGTATCTTATGGTTTCCCCAGGCTTATCTAACCTCATCCTTCACAAACATGGGCTCTAAGTAACCCAGACTGTCAAAGACAGTGCTTAAAGTACTGAAATGTAACTAATTTTGAGTTTTGATGATACCCATGTCAGCATTTAACCACTGACTTCTGTGACTTAGCCTGTGCTTCTGCTGTATTTATCATTCTTTTATTCACATTACAGAGCAACCTTAAAGCATAGGAATCAAGCAGCTTTTGAACGAGATTGAACTAGAAGATATGCTCCAAAAGCACATCTTACATCCTCCAGTCACAGGACCAGGCTAGAAACAGCTTCCTGAAACCTGTAATGTGGATATGTTCTCAGCATGAACCTTTCCATGCCACAAATCCATTCCCATTAGCCTGCATTACTTGATGATGTAGACATCATTCATGTGGCTCATCTAAAGCTACTTGCAGAGCAGAGACTACCTCGATGGGCTTTACAGATCTTACTGGAAAATTCAGTTTGTCCAGCTAGAGAACTACAAAATGGAAACAAAACTGGGGTAGGCTCTTCTGTGCCTGAGGATTCGTTTCATTTTCCTAAGGTAGGTAAGGCAGCAGCTAAGCAAAAAGCCCTAGATCAAAACTTTTCTCCTTTGTCAGAGTCCTGAACAATTAGCTTCCAGAATATGACTTTCCCCCCCCTCTTGGTGTGACAGGATGAATGTTTTGAGAGATTTCCCCAGAAGCAGGGTATTCTAGTGCAATTCCTAGCAGCAACAAAAGAATTTTGAAGACAGGATTATTGATAATGTATGTTATACATTTGCCTGAAAAATGTATTTTGTCTGCTATGTTTCTATTTCTCATGAAGCACACGAAAAGAGGGATAGGATGTCTTTTTTAAAATTAAAAAAAGTGGAGACAGAATTGCATCTATGTATAATTACAGATGAAAATTTGCAGATCTGTTGTGACCTCATCCTCAGCAAAACCTCACATGATCACCCCCTTTTTATGGCAACAAATGAGTTTAATAGCCTGGACTTTTCCACATCATATTTGTATGCTGGTTTCTAGGTTAAGCTTGGCTATAAATTCATAAGCACATGCAACCATGTAGTACTTTCCCCTTATATGATACAATAAGGAATCTTAAAATACATGAATTGTATATTTAAAATAAGGTAACCACAAATTTGTACAATTCAGAAATCAGCAGTATTTCTGTAAAGAGAGGACATCATTTACTGAAATAATTTTTACCAGACAAACCCAATTTTTACTTTTATGAGGCCAAGGTAAGTAACATGGATTTCTTAAGTTATTTTAACAACAAACTGAACTATTCAAGGTTTACATTCACTTTTAGGATTAATAATGCCTATTATATTGATGCTTGCATTTACATAAAACTCTTTATTTAATTTTAGAATATAAGAAAGGTTTTACTGTGTCAGACCGATGGTCTATCCAGGCAAGTTTTCTGTCTCCAGCAGTGGCAATAGGAGAAGTTATTCAGAGATTAACAAACCGAACTGTTCTCAGAGGTCCATTCCTCTTGCTCTCCCACAATACACCACTGTTGTGTCAAGGTGGCAAGATGTATATCCTCACCCTATTGTACTATTGTCCATCTAATTATCTAATTCTTTTTGGAACCTCCAGACACAGTTTGCCCCTGAAATTCCATGTGATAGCAAGTGCCGGAAGTCCACTACTTTGTGTTTAAATAAGTGCTTTTTAGATTTGCTTGAAGCTGATGTTCTACTGTTTTCCAGTTCTCATATTATAGAATACAGTGAACATAAGTTCCACCTGTACCTCATCCACAATTTTCATGACTGCATAATCCTTCATCACTTTTCTTCCCAGCCTTCTCCTTTCATTGCTGAAGACCCACAACCTTTTTAGTCTCTCCACATAAGGTAGCTGCTCAATTCCATAATCATTTAAGTTTCCCTTAGAGCTACATGTTTTTACACAGAATGCCAAGGCATTTTTAAATTTTTTTGAGAGCTTCCCAGCAACTTTGGGATTCAACCACCGTACTGGTGAAAAGGAAACCAAACCCTTCCCTATTATCAATCTGATAGTTGCTTTTCTAGTGTGACAGGTAACTTTTCCCTATTGTTTATTCCTAGAGGTTCAAAAAAATTACTTCTGGGGAATGTAGTTTGATTTTTTTCCTTAATAATTTCAACTTAGTATTTTATAAATAATGCTATTCATTAACTTAAAATTTAATATTTTGAAGAGTATTTCATTTTTGCCATAGCAGGCAAATATATTTAGCAGTGCTTCAGTAATACTTACGCTTTCCTCCAATATGCTATTTGCTAATTCCTTTAATGCTTTTTTCTAGATCTACAGCTCTTTCAATTGTGTGAGGCTCTCTTGGAATGTCTTTAAAGTGTTGCAGTGAGGCTCTGAATTATGCGTATTCGTTACCTTCTCTGATACTTAGTATTTCTTCTGCTCTAGCAACTTGGGCTGAACACAGATTCACAGATTTTGAAATCTTCCCATTTTGGTTTCATTTCATTCCCACCTCGGCTGTTAGAGATTTAATTTTGCATCAGTAACAGGTATTATGTACAAGCACAGAAGCCTTCGGCCACAGGTAGGTTTTTTTTTTTTTTTTTTTCTCTCCTAGGAGAAAAATACAAGCACTGTGCTGACTGTTAGTGATTTATAAAACACAAAGGCCTCATTCATTCTCACTTCAAGGTCATTACTGTGTGATCTTCTTTGAAGGACTTGCAGATAAGCATCAAGAAGGCCTCATGAATAACAATAACTAAACTGTCAAGGCAGTAATCGTATGACTGAGGAGAGCATCCTCTAAACGCAACATACTAAGGAATGTGGAGAAAACTTCCATGTCTCACAGTTGTGATAATATGGGAAGTGCCATTTTTAGTTTTAAGGTGAAGTGGAATACTGATTGGAATCAAGTCTAAACAAATGGCTTATTTAGCCAAGAAGAGAGCGGGTTTGCATTTTTAATAAAGCAGAGTGATGTGCAGGAAGCTCAGAGAATATAGTATCTTTCTCTGGCTCCTTTGTTCCTCTGTGGGAGGCCACTTTATAGCATTCAAGGAAATTCCTTGATGGTGCTGCTAAGTTTCATACGAGCATATTGACAGGATGCACAGTTCGGCACATTTGCCTTTTTCTGATCTGAAGTACAAATAGCAGTGGTGGCAAATATCCAAACTGACCTATACTGATGGAATATACTGTGGTGCAAATGCATTTAGTTCTTTACTTTCATCTGGAGCTCAAAATACTGCAAAAATCTCATGGTATGTTGTACAATCATGAGTCCCATTCTGCATACATAGATTAATTATGTGGTGAGGTCTCTCATGAGACTGAGACGAGACATACAAGAAGGTTCTAAGGAGTGATGTTTATTTAATTCCTAGATAAATTTCATGAAAGTAGGACACATGTGAAAATTGGATAGTAAAGATTCCCATGCCCAGATCAACTAGGAATGTCATGTATACTAATTAAGCAAAGAGAAACAAGAAAATAGTTTGTATGTATTTTTGAGGTGCATACAATTCACAATAAAACAGGTTGCCAGTCTCAGTGCCAGATAAGCCTAGTCAAAAAGGATAATTGATTGGTTTTATGCACCATTGCACAGTGTCTAAAGGCATTCATAATCTACGGTTGATTGCATTTTGAATTTTGCCAAAATGAATACAATCCCCTCACTGTTGAACAAGATCATAATATTTATATTGACAATTGAGAACTTTGAATAATACATAGTCCCATCACGTCTTTTCTATAAAATTAAGAGTCTTTTATGTCTAAAATCAAAACCAGTCCAAATAGTTAGTATTCTGACAGCATTTTTCAATTAAAATTGCTTATTTGTATAAGTTGTGTCTTTGTCATATAAATATGAAACTACATTCTCACAGTATGGACTTGGATTCAATTCAACTTCCAGTTTTTCTTATATGCTCTTGTATCTGCCCTCACAAAATAAGATATAAAGGAAGTTCTTAGTTTGTAAGGCTGGAAGAACAAAACAATGTTTCCATTTAAAATTTGTCTCAAAAGTTAGTATTTAACATGGAGACATCTTTCAAGTTGTCTTTGACAAAGCACAGGCTTTGGGAAAGGGAAGAGTATGTTTCTTTCTAAAAAATGGCCTGCTTTTCAGCCAAGATTTGGATTAAAACATTATTTTAAAATTTCTGATGGAACATGGGAACAATCACTATATCCTGTGAGTGTCCCAGTCAAGCAAGAATGCAGGATCACTTTTAACACACCAATTTTCAGGCATTTCAAAAAATTACTCTCAGGCTCAAGCTTTATTGCATGCAATTAAGCATTTTAAGTGGTTTAAAAACTATTTTATTAAAATAACTTTCAATCCATTTTCTTTTTTGGCCCCTTCCAATTGCAGAGAGCCCTGATACTTGGGCTTTGAGATGAGAGTCAGTAGATCTCAACTTTATTTCCATCACTGCTATTCCGTGCTTTTAGGATCCTGCGCTTTGAATTCTGCACTGATAAAAATAAATTCTTTAGTATAAAGCTTCAGGATTTATAGAAGAAAGTATTTAATCACAAAACCCAATGAGATTAATTTTTGTTGCCGGGCTTACACAAAAAGTTCTAAGGTATCTAGATATCCTAGAACAAATTTGGCACCTGAAAACCCTAAGTGGAATAGGTTCACCATTGCAATATACCCAGTGAACAAGCAGTTATATTTTGCTCATGGAAGACATGGGCAGAAATTCCAGCCACAAATCTGACAGAGGAGCAATTTGGGGTCCTCTGTACTCATTGGACTGGGGCAAAGAAGACTTTCTCAGAAGAAAGTACACACAGAAAGACTGATGGAACTGGCATGTTGTGCTGATGCTGGACAGTCTCTGTGACAAGAGTCCTGTGCCCCTGCCTAAAAGTTACCTCTGAATATTCTCTTCATTCTTTGCAGGCAGAGGAAGAGGGCACTGGGCTGCTTTGGACACCTAACAGATGCCACAGCTGCAAACTGCATTTTCTGTTGGCTAGCTCAGTTTACGATCTGCCCTGCAAAATGATTTCAATTAATTCTCTTCTAGAGAGCTAATTTTTCCAGCATGGCAAGTTCACTCAAAATTATGAATTTCTGTAAGTGAGAGGGTTTCCAGGAGTCCGCCATAGAAACACTAAGTTTTGGAACTCATACGTTTCCCTTATAAATGTAGATAAAAGTCTTCTGCTTTTGAGTGTTAGATAAAAAGAAGATAATCTAGCCTGTGCAAAGAATGGCTTTGAAACGAGGCAATTTTTAAAGAATTACATTTCATAGTGGGATTTTTAAAGCAGGGCTACTTATTTCTGATGTGTTTGATCTTATCCTTATGTCTCTATTACTGACATTTAGTCTTTCTTCATGTCTACTGTTCCTCTACTACCCTTGTGATGCAAAATGACATGGGCTATACAATATAAGTGATAATGGATCGCTGATGTGAATGAGTCTGCTGAGACTCCGGGTATAATAAGAAGCTGCACAATTAAGAACTTTAAAGCCCAACAGTGAAGTCCTGAAGCCCATCAGAGCACTGAGGATAGAAGTGTCACACTATGATTTTGTCAGGAGGCTGCAAAGGCACTTGTCCATGCTAGCTGTTCTGCAAGGGCCATGATGTCTGGCTGCCTTGCTGAGGTGGATGAGGATGCTTTGAGGTTGTGGAACACTATTTTGGAATGTTACTGTGGGATGTCTCAGGTGCCAGTTCCAAATATTGATTTGTTTTATTTTTGAAGTTCTGTGAGAATTCTGCAGAACTGCTTCCTACCTTTGTTGAAGCTATTTCCAAAACATTACTTAGGACTCCTTTGGTTCTTTTAGGCATTATGGGAGAAGATCAGGTTGTACTGTTTAAATTTAGCACACACATTGTATGCCAGAGTTGTTTATGTATGTGGTTAGCATAGCAATATAAGGGGTGGGGGGAAAACCAACAAAAATCCCAAACCAGAAAGCCAGTTGCAATGCATGGCAGTTCAGCTTGTTCTTATTTGTGGTGGGGTTTTTTGTGGGCTGGTAATTATTTTGGAAAAAAACCCCAGTCTCTAACTACAAACTCATCTACTCTGCAGTCAAATATTCAGAACTGCTTATTAGTGACCTAGCACTAGCAGTAAAAAGCATAAGTTTTACTAGCGGTTACTAATGTTCTAATGAGATGTGGTTTAGCCTATTCTAAAAGTTGATGGTACTGTACAAAAAGATATATATCTAACCAGCAAATTTCCAACAATGCACTGACAGACACAGGAAATCTTGCAGAAAACTATCCCAGTGCAGACTAGGTGATATTTTATTCCTGTCCTTGTTGAACACATGAAATGCTTTGTTGCAAAGCAGCATTTTTGAAATCCAGAAGTTCAGCTCTTGCAACTCTCCTTTCCATTCTGAAGTTACATAAGTTTCCTGGATCTCTAGAACTTCTTAAAAATGTTCAGTTTTAACAAAACAGTATATTTGAGTAACATTTTTTAGGTAGAAATCTTCTTATCATCTTGAATGAGCTCAAATAAGCAAAAGCCAATGCTATGTATCTGTGTGTGCCTATATTTTTTTTTATCACATTAGACATATAATTTTTAATGGGAAAAATTTTCCTACTTATCCATAAGAAGCCACACAAAACAGGGAGCTTTCTTGTGTCAATAAGCTCCAACTAACCTAATCTTGTGTTCCCTCAAGGCAAACAGATAGCTCTGACACCTGCAGCTACTGGAAACATACATCTGAGGAAAAATCACACTGGTGGGAGCCTGGGGAAATATAAATACAGTATATGGATTAAAAATACTTCAGCTGGTGCTTAGAGATTGTGCAATCACAAAATACTACTTTTTGCTAATAAACCGCCCCACCTAGAACTCACTGAAAGTTAACCTACTTGCGGTTGGAGCAATTATCAAACATACTTTGAGGAGGAAAAAGCTGTATTATGGATTAAAGCCACATTTCCATCGAACTATATAAAGGCAGAACAGTTCTCTAAGATGACAATTCCTTTTAAGGTCTGCTGGTGTACACATCTAGCTTTTTTTTTTTTAAAACAGGGGTTTCTGTAGAAGTGGAAATTGGCTCTATCCATATGTGATTTTGTAACTGTGCATCTTTTTAAAAAGCAATTACAAACTCATCCTGACAGACAAAAAGTCAAATTCTCAAAGGACCAGTGTACTTACAAGTCCAAGTAGTTCTCTTTATAATTCATGTTGTTTGAGCAATTCCTCTGCATCTGACAGTTTCAAAGAGTCCATATTGGATTCAAATTGCGCTTTGCTACAGTGACTGTTACTTGTTCAAGTCTTCTGCCACTTTTACAAATACACTCTCAAGTATTTTTCTGCCCAGTACAGCTTTGTGAACTTGAACTCATATCTCTGTTAGTCACTGGCCTACATAATGCCAATACATATCAGTATACATACCATACCTCTACATATCATTGCATGAAAACACTAAGAAAAATGAGAACATGGACATAAGAAAACTTTAATCTAAATTTATTAAACTGTTTCTATGGGACAGTGAAATCATCATGCCTACCAGCTGTAGAAAAACCTCTGAAGTCAGTAACAACTTGTAGGTTGTGATAATCTTGAAGTTCATTAAGCTGCTCTTCAAGCACCTTCTTCTGTTTTTCACCATTCAGTGTTACCTGTTCCCTTCTTCTCCAACATGAAGGCAAGAAGGAAGAAGCAGAATCAGAAACAGTTGTGAAACATAATTATACTACTTTTCATTCTGCTGCTAGATGGCAGTAACAACAAATTCATGAATGTGATTACATGACCATTAAGAGAAAAATGATGGAGTTGATCTAGGTCTGTTCCAAGCTTTGAGCCTATTTTCTGAGCAGGACAGTACTATAATGGTGGCTTTTGCCATGTACCAAAAGAATTAATCCATTAATTGCCTTTGATACACTGCTATGGTGTCCAGTTGTCATTTGATCCTAACTCTTTTACTAGCTTTAGCTAGTTTTTAGCACCTTTAACTTAGGTACAGTACTGAGTACATGGTAATAATTATAGAATAAGAATAATCGTAATAGTAATGTAGTGAATAAGTAATTCATTCATGCAGTTTAGGTCAGTAGAGCTTTGATAGACTAAACAAAACTTACATGTTCTCAAAATATCGATTCAGTGAGGCAGATGAATCAGGGTTTTTCCCAGGGCAGAAGGCATGAAGAAACAATTTCAGTGCAAGGTAGCCAATAAACATAATGTATCCCATATGTAGATTAAGATGTATGGTCAGTATTATATAAATAAAGACTTTTTGTATAATTCGAATAATAGTTTTAAGAGTTACAGTATTGAGATTGCACTCATTTTCCCTTGAATGGATGTACATACAAGTTCTTACATGTATAAATTCAAACTCTTCTTCAGACTTTACTTTTATCTTGTATTGCATATAATAATTTGCATCTATTTAATATTACAGTATGAATTCACCACAGGACACATATTTGCCATGTTATATCTCCACAGCATTAACTGACCAATGAAGTTATTACTCTTGCTGTTGTCACTGGGAATGCCTATGCTCTCTGAACACATTCCCTGAACACTTCTGGTTCCACAGCAGCGGACACAGGCCCTCCAACCCCCAAGGTAATTTATTCAGAGCTGCTTTTGTGCATCTCTGGATGGATCAGTCTTGCACCATATATACACAACTCCATTGCCAACATATTAAGAACACAGAACACCAGAAGTTTACATCTGAAAATTAGTTTGGCAGTCATCACTATTAAAAAATCATTTGAAATGAAATTTAAGGCTTTTTTCAATATCTGCAGGTTATGAAAGCAGCCCAGGGATGAAGATTTCTCTGAATTAATAGAGATACTGCCATCAGTAATCAGTAAGAACAGTATTGACTTCTACTTGTAGAGAGCTCTGCAGACCTTCTTCTAGAAAACAGATATTACTTAAAGGTTAAGGAAGCCAACTTTGTTAGGAAGCAGTATTAAAAGTTTTAAACATGCACAATATGATTTTATGAAAAATACCAACAATGTTAGTAACTTGATTTCAAGTATTGAACACAGAAGATTTACTTATGTGACTAACAGCAATACTTTTATAATTTCTCTATTAAAATATCTTCCCGTGAAGCCTCAGGCATTCCAAGCTTGCACATTGCAGAGAACTAAAAATTCCAGTTATCATGTTCTGGATAGCATATGTGATCATAGCAATGAAGATATATTTTATATATATATATATTTACATAGATAGATAGATAGATAGATAAGGATAGATACAAACCACTGTGAAAGTGCACATGCAACATTTGGAAAGATTAAGATGCAAATTTCTGAAACTAGAGTAACAGGATCATTTGACATAATGATATTGTTTACAGAATGTTGCTTACATACCCATAAAAGAGCTGCAGCAGACAATAATTTCTTTTCTGATGGATGATCAGACTTGGAAGCCAAACTGCAGGAACACTCCAGCATGCACAATGGCCAAAGAACAAAGTTAAGAGTTGGCTGTGTTGAAATGAAATATATGTCCAAATTGTGCTGATAGAAAAATAAGACCGAGTATTTATATATCTCTTGGAACTCCTCTCTAGCAGGCCTGTCATATTTGTGGTGGTGGTGGTCTTTATTCTCCAGGGTTGTATTCAGTTGTCAAGTGAGAGTGAAGTTGGATTAGAACGAGGTAGTTATCCATACGATGCAGTCTGCTGGGAGAATTTTGCCATAGGTTGCATCTGGACTATTTTATCTTCTTCCCTTACACTTACCATTGTGTGTAATATATTAATTTATATTACACATAATACTAGAAAAATTAAATAAAGTTTCCCAGGCAGGAGCCTAACCATTCCAGTTAATCACTAACTTGAAATTGAAAATAGTCTGAACTGTTTAGATATGGGATCAAGTTTATATTATTTATTGGAAAATAACTACTCTCCTGAAATTCTGCTCCTGAACCTGTTACAGGGTCACTGGGATGTCATCAGTGCCATCCGCAAGATTAATAGCATGAGCAGGAGGAGTGATTCAAATTCCTGAACGGCTTAGACAGTGTGGAGTATTTGAAACATCTGCACAGGGCTTGCAGCTACTGGACCTACAGGAGAACTGCACTCCTCTGGAGGAATAGCTGGAATGCAGGTGGGATATCCTACTGATCTTTCCTCAGGCTTCTGGGTTTCACCTGAAAAACACTGATAACATATTTCCGGTTACAAGAAGAAAAAAGGAAATATGCATTTATCTACAATATTTTTCATTTCTCTTTCCAACTGAAATTTATTTAACAACCTCAAAAGCAAGCTAATTGTACTGATTTCTATGTATCATTAGTATAACACAGACAATTTTAAATTTGTCTCAGATAATGCTTGGTTTTTGATGAATGTTCTGTAAGTATGCAGGACTGCATAAACATGTGAGATGGAAAAGTAATTCTGTAGTAGGATCTATTTTCTATGGTGAGTTGGACTAGATGACCTCCAGAAATCCCTTCCAACATCCCTTCCTACTTGATTTTATAAAATAAAGATGCCATTTTTAAACACTTTCCCTGAAAAAGCCATATAACACAATACATTTGATGAGAAGTATTTAATCCTAGGGATAGTAAATAACTGTATGATCACCATACTGTAATGTATATTATCAATCTCTCAAAAAAAAAAAGCGGGGGTGAGTGCAATCTTACTACTTTATTTTTCACTGTTCAATATTTTTCTTTTTACACTGAATAAATGTGCTTTAAAAATGCCGGCCTTGTCAAGGAGATGCACAGAAACTCACACAACATTCAATTGAGGTCAATAAGACTACAAAGATGAGATTAATATGCAAGTAGTTTAAATTTTCTGTATGAAAATGAAAAGAGATCTTACTTAAAATATTTGGGATATTGCATGAAACAAAAATCTCTACTTGTATAATAAATTGAGAAATGCAGACCTTCAAAAAGGTAATTTTTAGAAATTATACGGGACTTGAAGAATAGAAATTGAATATAAACCCTGATAAATAAATAATAGTTCTAATATTGTAGGCAAAAACCAGTGGAATTCTGAAGATTATAAATTCTGGTGATTAAAAATATCACATATTGACATTGGTATTAGTATGTTCCATCTTTCCCAGCCTTTGAACAGGTTAAGTTACAAAGAGCTATTGTGCTATCAGTTTTTCAGTAAAGCCCTGTCAAAATCATTGGAAAGTAAAAAAATGGTACAATGATTTAGCACATCACTTCATTATTGTCCAAGTTTCACTTGCTAGGCTGTGATAAACCTCTTCCATATTTTCCCCAGAGAGGGTGGAGAATGTGGGTGACTGAACAGAGCATCCAACAGAGACTGGTTAGGTTTTTAACCAGGTTTAATATGATTTTTTCTATCCAAAGCAAACCCATATTTCAAGAATGTGGTCTCTAAGTGATACAATGACTACCTCCTGTACCTTTGGTGTGTGGTTGAAGCATGGACATACCAGGAGGCCTCTTACACAGGGAAGAAAAGCTGTCATTCCGTGGGCCAGAGGAACTCCCCAATGCATCTGTAGCCTGGTGGTTTACAAAATTGATAATCTCCTGTTCTGCCCTATTGTCTTTGTCAATAAAAACAGACCTGTCTGTGCTTTCCCCTATTTTTGTGTTCTCTTATCAAATATTATGAGGTCACGTCTTGTTCCAACTGTGTATCCATGTATAAGCACATTAAGTAGTATGTATTTTTACTACATAAATATACTGAGAACTTTTTGGAAAAATATGCAGTCAATATGAAGTCAGTCATTACTCTGAATAACCCAAAGGACAAGTGATCATTTCACAAAAACTTCACGGAATATTCTGAGTTGGAATGGACCTAAAAGGATCATCAAGTCCAGCTTTAAGTGAATGGCACATACAGGGGTCAAACCCACAACCCTGGTGTTATTAGCACCATGCTCTAACCACCTGAGCTCATCTCATTTGTTCATTTATGGACAGGAATCCAGGAATAGGATTAAACAGGTGCAGATTATGTATTTTGGAAAAAAACCCAACACCAAGTCAGTGTAAAATATGGTGACAGTTCAATCTGAATTAAAAAAATACTAATTTTCTGCTCAGGGTCCTTTAAACTTGGTGGGGATTTTAAGTACCAACTTGCAGATGCAGAAAGAAAAAGATATTAAATTTACTGAATTTTAAACCGTCTCTATGTAGTTGCCCAGGCTAAGTCTGTAGCTATCAGCTGAGATAAGCACCTCAAAACCCCAAAACATATCTAAACAAACCCCAACCCATGTACGCCACTGTCACAGAATGTAGCAAAATACTTTCAAGAGGTCCCTTCCCTCTCTCTTTCTCTCAATCAGTACTTTAGTACTGAATTTGCTTGTCGCATCGTGTTAATTGGACTAGTCAATATGTCACTTTTATTATTACAGTTTTCTTTAATAACCATGTTGTCTTTTGCAATTCTAAACTGCTACATCTATCTTGTTGATTGAAAACACTGAACTAAAATGTGGAATGAAAAAAATATGGATCTCTGTACCAATTTCTTCTTTTCCATTACATTTCTTTTTTTATCATTTTAAATACCCTAGAGATATTTTTAGAAGCTAAAACGAGGGATTAAAGACTTTTTTGTTGTCAGTTTTATACCTTTAAGATGTCTAGTCTTTCTTATTTGAGATTTCTATTTGTTTAAAGCTACCTAGCTGAAATGGAAGCCACCCACATAATTTTTCCAAGAAAATTATACATTTGCAATATAATACTTGCACTGTAGTTCCATTCCTCCATCATACATACTACATCTAGCTTCAGTGGTCTGAACAAGCAAAGGCATGCACATAATTAATTCCATGAGGGACAGCTTATTCAAATATTTGCACACACAACTGTTGCTCTTTGTGTATCAGTTGCACATAATTTACAATGACTATTTCTGCTAACTTGAGTACTCTGTGTAAATTAAATTCTAAATAAAGCTCCAAGTTTTCAGACATATTTTTGTTGTAGCTTGATCAAACATTTTCTATTGTCCTTCGTGCACATGACTGCGTGCACACACACACACTGGAAATGGCTTTTTCTATTTTTCAGCTTGTGCTATGCAGTAAAATGGTTATAAAAATAGCAACATGGCAACAGTTGCTTGCACATGTGGATGTCATAAACATTTTGTGCTCCTTTACAACCAAACTCAATCCAAGGCGCTGTCGCAGCAGTGGGCCTGCTCCAGGAGCCGGCACAGGATAGAGTCTCTCAGGCACGAAGGTGATTTGCAAGTTGCAAGGCAGTAATACATACGGTGTGGATTAGCTGTAAATTAAACTCACAAGTGTTTTCTTTATAAGTGACATCTACATGGGAGGAATTTCTTCACAGAAAGTGTGGTTAGACATTGGAATGGACTGCCTAGGGGGGTGGTGGAGTCACTGTCCCTGGAGGTTTTTAAGGGAAAACTGGATGTGGCCCGGTGTGACATGGTCTCGCTGACATGGCGGTATTTGGTCGTAAGTTGGCCTTGATGATCTCAGAGATGTTTTCCAACCTGAGTCTGTGATTCAGTGATATGCATACATGCACACAGGATCCGTGCTTTTAAAAAATCCAGACGAACAAAAACCCCAAAACAACAAAAAAAGCTCCATAGGAAAGTAGTTTAAAAAAAAAAAAAAAAAAAAAACCACTAAAAAAAAAGTTAAAAAAAAAAAAAAAAAAAAAAAAAAAAAAAGGCACAGTTTTTCAGATTGTGAGTGAGTATGACCCAGGTGGCTCCCTAGTATCACAGTTCTGCTCAGCCCCCCACCAGCCCCCTCCCCGAGGCCCAGCTCCCCCAGAGGTGTCCCTCACTCCTCATGGATCTCCTTCTCCCAGCACGAGGCCCTGCCTCCATTTAACACCCATCTTGGGCTCCCTTTTCGGTGTTACACCATCCCAGGGTGTCCACTTCTGAGCCCCTCAGTTCAGGAGGGACACTGAGGTGCTGGAGCATGTCCAGGGAGGCACAGGGAGGCTGGTGAGGGGACAGGAGGATGTGTCCCACCAGGAGCGGCTGAGGGAGCTGGGGGTGCTCAGCCTGGAGAGGGGGTGGCTCAGGGGAGACCTTGTCACTCCCTACAGCTGCCTGACAGCGGGTATATCCAGGGATCCTCTTCTCCCAGGCAACCCGTGACAGGACATCTCATGCTCTGCCAGGAAGGTTTAGGTTGGACATTAGAAAGAATTTCTGCACAGAAGTGTGGTTAGACATTGGAATGGACTGCCCAGGGAGGTGTTGGGAGTCCCCGTCCCTGGAAAGTTTTTAAGGGAAGACTGGATGGGGTCTAGTTGACATGGCAGTGTTCAGTCACAAGTTGTACACGGTGATCCCAGAGCTCTTTTCCAAGCACTCGACTCGGTGCCTGCAGGGGCGCAGGGCACCGCCCGCTGCTCCCACGGCGCCGTCCCCTCAGCGCCCCTCGCGCCCCCTCAACGCCCCTCGCGCCCCCTCAGCGCCCTTCGCGCCTCCTCAACGCCCCTCGCGCCTCCTCAGCGGGGCCGCCCCCGCGGGGATCTAAGATGGCGGCGGCTGCCCCCGATGGCGAGCAGGTGAGCGGGGCGGCCCCTCCTCACCCCGCCCCTGCCGCATCGCTCTCCCGCCTCCCGCCCGCAATGGCGGCCGTGCCCGCGGCTCCTCGCGGCCGGCCCGGCCCGGCAGTGCTCCCGGCCCGCTCTGCCGAGCGGGGAGTGACAAGAGCTCGCGGGCTCGGTCCTGCCGCGGCGGCGGAAGGGGCTCGGCTCCCCCGGGAGAGCCGGGCCTGTCCTTCCCCGGCAGCGCCGCCGAGTGCTGTGGCGGAGAGCCCGGGCTGGCGGTAGCGGGGCTCCAGGGCGGGGAGGTCTCACATACCGCAGTGTCAGAGCACAGATCCTCGGGCACAGCCTTCCTCACTGTGGAGCGCGGAGCCCCGGCCTTCTGCTCTCCGGAGTAGATGAGCATTCCCGCTGGCACGTCCGCACTCGCTACCGGTGTGTCTGGCTCTGCCCGGGACAGACATCGGCACGCTTGGGGTGTCGCACAGCTGCTTTTCTCTAGAGAACACTTGGTGTTCCGTCGGCAGATTTTACCCCTGGAGAAGGAAAAACACGGCCATTTGTCCCAGATTTTCCCCTCCCTGGCAGCTGCAGCCTTGGCAGAGTGTCACCGTCCCCACAGTGCCGTGTGGAGGGCCGGGAGTGCCTGGCGGCCTCTGCCCAGAGTGCCACTGGGCCCCGCGTGCGCGAGTTATCTGTGTACGTTCAGTGTGCCCCGGACACACTGCAGTGGTTGTGCAGCCTGTACAGGCCACTCTCAGCGTGCCTGTTGGTGCTTCCAAGCCATTTTGTATTCGTGCCGTTTTGTGGTTTAAACAAGTGATGTCGGGCCTAACAGTTCATGTAGCAAAACCCTTTTTTCGGATACACATTTTACTTTTTATCAACCACTAGTTATGGAGATCTATAATTCTTATGTTAGTGGGTTTCATTGCTTTTACAAATAACAACACATCAGTAATATACTCTGAAAATCAAAAATGTGTCTATGTTTTTCAACACTTAATGCATAAGCAGAGTTTTTTTGATGCATAATTTTAAAATGTCACCTGCATGTAGTAAAGTTGCATAGAATAAAGTTGCAACTTTATTGCAAAGTAACCAGTTTTCATATTTATCGTTGGGTACTGGGTTGGCTGACCTGAGTGAGAAGCCCGTTCTCCAGTCAATGTACATTACTTTCTCACTTGATGTCTACCAACTATGATTCTCCACGGGAAAAGAAAATTAGTGTACGTCTAGCATAATCATTGCAGTATTTTTATCACTTTAAAATAGAAACCGACAATTTAATATCTTTATCTCTCTTAGACTGTATTATAGTTTGCAAGGTGCTGTTATATATATATATATTCATTTTGGTTGTAATGAATCTGTAATGATGCAGATTATTATACTGACAAATGTACTATATACTCTCAGGCAGTAGAAAAACAGCTGAAGATCTGTGGCTTTAAGAGCAATGGGGATGTTCTAGGATTGTATCTGGCTAGACAGTAAGTAAATTATGTTTCTCCTTTTGACTTTTGCTGTAAGTAGAGCACATGGTAAATGGTAACCTTTAATAGTGCTCTCTGTATCAGGTACTCTCTGAACATCATTTATATGTGAAATACCAGTAAAACGTATTTTTACCTCGTCCATACATGTTGTAAATGAAGAAATGGTGAAAACACACAGCAGAGCTGTGCTCGGTGTGGAGCAGTTAACTGCCTCAGCCCTAGATACACACTCTGTCTCCAGCAACCTAGAGTTGCTCCAGGGTCTCTGAGTTCACAGAGTTGTACATTAACTTCTACCACAGGAGAAGAGGAGTGAGGCTTGATGGGCCAATCTCTGCCTGTTCTAACTGGCTCATAAGGCTGGGTGGAAGGAGTATCAAGAAGGTAAATGAAAAAACACGGGACCTGCCCAGTCTAAAGGCTGCCAAATTTCTGACCTCCCTGAAGAATCTGTTACTGCAACAGCAAAACTCATTGGTAGCACCTTTGAAACTGCCTGCGTCTTGCTGTCAAGAACTGAAGGAGGGCAGGGCAACATGAAGTGAATACAAGCACAAGAACGCTTGTTTTGGGCAGGCAGTACTGATCACAGAACTGATCTCCTCTCAGAGCTTTATGAAACAGCTTCAGATGTAGGGCAGATGAGGAGAGGAAGCTGTGCTAAGCTTTCATGAACCTGTGGGTGATCTAGGTTGACAGAGGTGTATGCTGTAGTATGAACATGCTGAGAGGCTACCATAGAGGGATGGATGCATGACAGGACATACTTCAAAGTTTTTGGAAAGCGTGCTTTGAATTTCTGGCCAGGGCTTAATTCCAAGTGTTGCATACCTGTCTGCAGCCTCACAACTGCATCTACTGTTTGTACGGTTGATATCATATATAGGAACTTAATGTGGTTTAATAATTCAGGGTCAAGGTTTTCAAGGTCCCTGGATCCAAAGAATGAAAAAAAAAAAAAAAAGGTACTATGGAATTTCAATGTTGTCTAGCCTGTTTTTGGTGGAAATCAGGTGGTATCGAAAATCTAAATATGTCCACTAGTATGTCTGAATTCCTTATTGCATTTCCTGATTTACATTGAGAAAGTATTTGATGCTTTGTGAAAAGTAAACGTAAAGCATATAGTTACTGAGTTGTTTTTTTTTTTTAAATAATACATATTTTAAAAAGAAGAAAACATAAAAATTAAGGGAGAAGGTTAAATAATGAGAAAAATACAAGATATATATTTATTTTAGACAAGAAAATTACTATGAGGCATATGTGTAAGAGAGTTAAGAGTGTGAATACAGTCTTATTAGGCACATTTTCTGATTTTATATGCTTGGATGTATGCCTTCACTGACTTTGAATATTTGTTGGTATAGATAAAAAGAAGTGTTCAGATGGCCTATATAGAAGTGATCTGCCTTCCCATGAAACCATTTTGAGACAGATGATGCAAGATGACTTTTTTGATGATTGAAGTCTTTTTATTCTGTACCAGTTTATATAAACTTGAACCTCAGCCAAACTCAGTATCAGATCATGCCTCCATAACTGTTGGTTTGACATATTTTTCTGCTGGCTGAAATAAGAAAATGAAAAAATAATAATTAAAGTCAATCAAATGAGAGGGAATGAGTTTATATTTTTAAAATGCTGCTATTAAAGAGACATGAAACAATGTACATTTGGACACTGAAAGCTGTCATCCAAGGAAAACTGATTAACTTAGCAGTAGGCAGAAAAAGAGTGCTGCAGGCCAAAAAGGATCAGTTTTATAAAAGACATACAAAGTCTGGAAGGCATCTAGAAAGGGACAGGCTCTTTTAAAATGTTAAAGGAATTAAGCTCTACCTGGGGCAAATTAAATGCTTTAAATACTAGGCAAAAACAAAAAACAGATCAAGGCTTGGAGATAGTCAGAATGAGACTCTTACTAGACAGGGAGTAAAGCCAATTAAATGCAAACCTGTAAACTAGGTAGAGAATGGCAGTGACAAAAAATATGAGGAAATTTTGGCTTTGCTACCTGAAAAATAGTTCAGAGGTGTACAGGAGAATTAGATAGTTGCCCTGTAAGACCTCTGTATGTCCTGTCAACACTCATCTGCCTGTCTGTACCACTTGCAGTAATGTCTTTTCTGGTTAGTTGTGGCAATAGACACATATATGTGTATTTGCAGGGTTAGTTTTTATGGATTATCTGAGGAAGTCAAAGATTTTAATGAAGTAACAGCATCTGATAATCTGACTTTCATAAATGCAGGAGACTAAAAGTACAGCACCTCAACTTTGCAGGGTTTGCACTTGACAGACTTTATTCTCAAATGGAAGATCAGGAAAGGCGTCCACCATCCTTTTGTCTATACTTGGGGGTTATGTTGAAGAAAACAAACAAAAAAACCCAACATGGAAAGCTAGAGACTAGGCTTCACAGTTGGAAAACAAATGTAATTTTAGGCTGATGATGTGAGATTAATTTTTATCAATCCTGTTAGTTTTTTTCTGAAACACTGGCCCTATTCTTGCAACACATTAAAATCCACAAGGAAATTTTTATTATGTCAATTAAAATTTGTCATATAAAGATCATCTATAATTATTCTAGTGAAAATCAAGAATATTTATGTAAAGCAATGAAAAATAAAGAGCAGCAATTAGTGAAAATTACTCAGCACCTCAATAATATTCTCTGTAATTTATTATTTGTAGTACTCTAGCAAGCTCAAAGTGGTAGATACGCAATTAAACAAAAAACCCTACTGGCACATGGAAGATAATTTCAGTCTCAGTGGACTTACTAAATTTATATGAGAACAAGAGAGGAGTGAAAAAAGGGCAAAAGATTTTGCAATATGCACTGATATGAAAAATAACAAGAAATGTTATGTGCTCGATGTGTGGCTTCTGTTTGCTTCTCTGGCACTGTGGCTGGGCAATCCCCACTGCACATTCAAAGCAATTTTCCTTTTAGATTTGTGTCTCCAAGGTGCCAAATTTCTACTCCTGTGTACTGAGCAGAATTTCTACAAACTGCAGAGTACATGGGACTCTGACTTCCTGAGATAATAAATGCTGTAATGGGAAAATAATTAATTTTTTACTTATTTTGTTCCCATTTTTTTACCATCCGCTGTCTTGTTATGCTTGCAGGTGTGTAGAATGTCTCTGCCATCTTGTTCTTTCTGTCTTTCTCTGCTATAATTTCTATGGAGTGTGCCTTTTTAGTTCTTGTATAATATTATTTATAAAAATTTGAACTATTTATAAAATTATTGAGCACTAAGAAATTTGCTACTCTTTTTATTTTCTTCCACCAGAGGACTAAGAAGTATCCCAAGTCTCTCGCAGTTTCACAAGTTAAGGTATTTGTGGCTTAACAACAATAAGGTAATAAGATATTAATTTAAAGAGCAGAACAGTGCACTTATGCTCCCTGATTATTATTTTGTAATTTTTTCTAATGTGAAGTATTGTATAATTGTCAAGCTAATAAATTACTTTTATTTTCCAGGCAAATTTAACTGTCTAATGTGACAGATTTAAGGAAAATACTGTTTTTTGGTTTTACATTGCAGAGTATAAGCTAATATATTTTCCTTTATATTCATATCAGATTTATAAATTTTGTGTATTTAAGAAGCTGAGGTCTTTTGCTTATTCCTTAGCAATAAAAAGAAAGCAGTTCGCCGTGTAGCTGGTGTGCCCTGCCCAGCAGAGCAGGCAGCTCTTGGAACAGACCAAGGGGTGATGTGGCTGGAGGACAGGAGTGGACTTCAGGAAATGTGTTGCCCTTTTTTTATGCCCTTGCAGGCATGCATAGTTATTTCCTGGAGGGTGGTGGTTCAGGTGAGACTCCGTTTTGGCCTCATGCACACTAGGGTGACATAAAACTCTTCGAAATTAGGTTCTCCCTGCAGTGCTAGGGATGATTTGGTATCTACTGCTGTTACACAGGCTGTTGTGTCGCCTAAAATTGTTGGATTTAAGAGATTTCCTGACAAGTGGCTAGTAGGACCACATGAATTTCTCTTGTTTCCAATGCAATGTATGGCCCTAAATTAGTTATGCAGTCTGTGTGCCTTACTTTCTTTGTCTGGGCAAATCCAGATTATAGTATTTATTATATCCTGTATGGGTTTTAAGACAATGTTCTGTCAAAATCTCTAGACAGTACAGTTTCCAGCCAATTGTAAGCACACCGTATCTTAAACAAAGTCATCTACTTGACAGTAGAATTGTCTGATTTATAAATCTCCATATACATAGCCAACCATTATTAAATGGTTGAATTGAATCCAAACCTTCATCATTAGCCACTGGTAATTGAAAAGCAAGAAAAATAATAAACCCCCAAGAATTTTAACCTGCTTTTAAATATATTACTGTACAGTAGTTTACCTGACTTCCACAGTGAGCTCAAGTTCTTAGAACACCAGAATTGCTTGCTCAGGTAAATAAGTAGATCTGTGAGCAGCAGAAAAAATAAATTTACATTCTGTGTCTCTTTGGAGCATATGTATATCTGCTGCCCCGGGGTAACATCAATTATATGGCATCTTATGTCAACTTTATCAAAAGATCTGTGGTTATCCAACTGTTTTCAAAAAAAGCAGATGTATAGCTACATTAGAAGATTGAACAGAGGTATAATAAGGTTTTTGTTTGTATTTCTAAAGGACGCTAAAGAATAAAAAGAAATGGCCTGATGACTAAGCAGAACTAACTTTGCTGACCATACAAGATAAATCAATCTGATTTTTGCCCAGATCTCAGTTTCTTACCTTAGCAGTAATAGAGAGCATTTTTCTGCCGTTCTATATAACTTGTGTGGAGAAGGCACTCAGTGTCTTTTCGTAGGAAAAGTTTCACTTAAATGCTCTAATAGAGGTAGTATATTTTTCTGTACTCAAAAGTTTTATCAACAAAAAAGTAAATTTCAGGTGACCCTAAAAACTAAATTTGTCAAAGATAGGAAAACACCACTATACAAGTGAGTCCAAAAACCTCTGCCTTATGCTCTTCCTTCCTACTTTCAGATACAGTTAATGCACAGAGCAAAGCACATTTGGTTTAGAGTCATTGGCACAATTCAAAGGCATTCTCTCACTAACAAATTGCTTTGTTTCACAGAATTCAGCATAGTGTTAGGAATAAAATTCTGTTTGTTGTTCTTGCATTTGAACTGTAGGATAAAAACTTGGGTACTCCCAGTACTCTTGGTTCTCAGTGATTGTAATGGTCAGCTTGCTATCCCATTGCAGATACTTTACCTTGCACTGGAGACACTTGAGCTTCTCCAAGCAAGAGGATGTGATTTCATAGGGACCGAAGATAACTCTTTGTTAGCAATACACCCATGCATTTTTTTCCTGTAATTGTAATTTTTTTCTCTAAATCTGATTAAATTACATTTTTGGAGGTTTAGAACAAATATGTGCTCTTTGGACCTTGTGGTCAAGAAATAATTTAAAAACTAGATGCCGGGTTTATTCCAAGGGTATATTTCAGGAATATTCTTAAACAAACATAGAACTATTATGTCCTGCAAGGGTCTTTGCACAATAAAAATTGTTTCAAATGTGAATAGAAGGAAAAGAAACTGTGAAGGCAAGTCATTAGAGAAAATCTGTTTCCAAATAAAAATATTAAATTTGTGGTTAAAAAAATTAGGTAAAGCTGTACTGCATGTATTTGATGTGTAATTAGTATTTCTAATGAAGGTTCAGCTGTCAAGAGAATCCTAAACCAAGAGTCTTAAACAGAAATAGAGGAAACTACCAGTAGTTATTCTGTTTTCAAGACACCATGTTTATAATTCTCCAACATTACATTCAGACTGACATCACAGTTTGCCTAATTCTAATTTCAGATACAAGATTTAACTTTCTTGATCAAAAACTACTGCTTGACTGAACTCTATCTCAACAATAATGAACTGACAGATATATCAGGTACCAATATTCCCTTTTTGGATTGTTGAACAGAGGCCTATACTTTCTTTTCTGTGTATTGGCATTAAAATTTATAAAACTTGATGATAGCAAGTAACTTAGTGGTTGAAAGCTCCTATGTATGCATAACAATACATGTTAATTATTAGACATTTAATAGTTCCAGCATACTTCAGTGGCAGTAAGGTGATATGTTTATCCTGGTCTAAGGGATGAAATGTCATTCACTTTATGTCATGCAGTTGTAAAATATTTTTGATCTTACATGCACATATTCCATATTGAGAATTTATAATCAGAAGTATTTTGCAAAGTTACTGCCAGACTTTTTATTGCAAAATTGCATGTCTTACACTTCTGTTTCAGTTTTTCTTGCTCTTGTAGATGAAAGTGGCTGTGCCAGACTCATGAATTTGTGAAAAAGACAATACAGATCATAACAAAATATGAGTAAACAGAATAGTATTTATAGGGAAATGTGGGTAGGAAATATTGTATAGAATTTGGAAAATGAGATGTCCAATCCTGTGTGGTGTGAGGATGTGAACACATAGCTGGGACAGCCACAAAAATGTTTTGTAATAACTTATAAATATGTCAATAGTTACTTGAAACCAAGATATTTTCTAAGGAATTCGCTGTGTATTATTTGAGAGGCAAAGGTAGTATTGCTGATATACTTTTGTTTATGAGGCAAAGGTAATATTAGGTCAAGGTAAAAGGAAGTGAATCAAGGATCACTGGGATATAGTAGGAAGGAAGGGAGGAGGAAGAGAGGTTGCTGTTGATGCTGATTTGTTGATGCAAGGGTAATGTGGGCGAATGTGAAGAACTGAAATGAAAAAAAGTTAGCCTTGCGTTGAAAGGATGTGACTAGAAGGATGAAAAGGATGTTGAATATCTCTGATTTTGTTTTTTTAATTAATATCTCATACAACATGTTACCAAAAGGCAGGCATAGATGGATAATTAAAATATCAAATTCATTGTGCAGCATAGCAAAATAATTGTCTAATAAAAGTGGTCTGCTAGGGTGAGAATGATTAATTATTTTTCATTTCATTTCAGGTGCTCTGAAACACTTACGTTCGTTACAGATTCTGTTTCTTCACAACAATGAATTAAAAAACCTTGGCAAAACAGTGAAGGAATTGAAAGGACTGATAAGCTTGCATACTCTAAGTAATACTTTATTTTTATTTTGCAGAACAGAGAGTAGTAGCTTTTTAGTTTCTTTTTGGGATGTTTTTTGTCTCTTTCCACATCACTTGCCAATAGCTTTTGAAGCTAATTATCAATTTCAACCAAATTTGAGAGAAGAAAGAGATCTCTAAGACATGAAAATTCCACAAAGGGTACCTCAACTGAGATAAAAAACCTGCTAAGTGAGTCCAGAAGTTAACTCTTTTTGGCTGCTGTCTAGCCAATATCCTGGATGAATAGCTTGGAGGGTGTCAAGGCAGTTTACTGCTGCTTCTTTGTAAGGGAACATGGGTGTACAGTGAGATTACCATAGAGGTGGAGTTGAAAAGTGGGTGTTACTGCTGTTGAGAGTGTGAGGGACAGGTTATAGAGTCCAAATTCTGGCCTCATTAATTCTGTTGCTTATAGAACTCCCTTTCTGAATCTCTTTGTCAGACTGTGGATTGCTAGAATCTAAGAACAAGTATATAGTTAGGTATTCTTCACAAAATATCTGTTAAGTAGCATATTTTCCTATACACTGGATGGAAGTTAAACAGCATCTTCTTTGAAATGTCAAATTAAGTTACAGAAGACAGTGTTGGCGCCACTAAGTTACAATGTAAGAAGTGACCTCCAGGGAAAGTAGGATTATATGCTATTAAGATACTAAAAGTGAAAATGTAAGCCATGTTTTCCCTGGTTCCTAAAGGAATGTCAACATTGGTCATGACAGACACTCAGTACTTGGAGAAAATAGGAAACAAATTTCATGCCTTAGTGACACTGTTAAAGAGGTGAATGACGTTGGTCTATAACACCTCCTTAAGCATTCAGAAAACTGTCTGACTGTGGGAAAGGAAAATATGACTTAAAAAGTACACTTTTAATTGAACTTGACACTGGGCCAAAAATAAAAAAAACAAACCAAGTGTTTATGAAGACAAAATGTCAGCCAAGTTAATTTTTTTCATTTTATGCAAGATAGAAGAAATTGTCCATTTAAAAATGCAGTTGTTTGAAGTGATTAGGCAAAGTCTGGACAGGCATCCTATGTATGAATGGTTCAGTCACTTGAATTTAATGTTAGCCCTGCAAATTAATAAGGAGCTTCAACAAGCACAGGAAGTTTGTTGTACTTGTTGCAGCCATCTGTGGGAAATACATAGCAGATAGTTAAAGTGCTGCCGAGTTATTACGAGTGGCAGTCACAAAGGCATAGTGAAAATTGGGTGCAAATTGTATGGGCCACCATCATAAAAAGGAAGTGTTTGAAAGAACAATATATAGAATATACCAATCTACCCTAAGTTAAAAAAAAAAAAAAAAAAAAGGTTTTTCAACCAAAAAGGTCTTAAAAAAAAAAAAAAAAAAAGGGTTCTTCAACTCAAAGATCTGTACAAAAGTAAACAGTAATCAGTGGAAGAAGCTTAATAACCATAACTTTCATGTCATTCCTCTTTGACCTTTGCAGTAATGAAAAAACTGTAAATGTGTTTGTTTCAAGGAGATTTCATAATAGTGAGCTCTCAAATTACCAGGACTCCATTGGTTTAATAAAATACACGGTCATATTTAAGTAAATTACATCTGTAAATAAAGAAAATAAATTGTAAAAGTCATGTCCTATATATCATATCATATCATATTACTGTATAATTTATATGCCTCCTTGCGATATTAAGAAATGTGAAATGGATGCAGAATTTGCACTGTGTAGCTTTGAAAAGGGCTGTGCCCATAACTCATTTTTATAAAACAAAACCAGTGACAGTTCTCACTATTATGAGGTAGATATTTTTTATTTCCAGGCAATCTGATTTAAAAAAACCCACTTGCTAACCTTCAACAGAACTCCTGGATGCTTAATGTTTTATTGTTTTGTAGCTCTTGGAGAAAACAGAACTATTAAAACACATTATTATTGTTCACTTCAGGAGTAACATCCAGATGCCAAAATGCTGCATTTTTCTTCTTGAAGGCTCTCTTGTGATTTTTAGCCACTGCCCTACACTGGATGTGTAGCATAACACCATCCTTCACCAGGCCTTTAGGGAAGACACTCGGCTTTGAAAGATTTACTGCATGTGTTACTCACAACTGCAGCCTTTTGGGAGATACAGAGGGTTTCTTTACAGGCTCGCCTTGTGCTCACATCTTCCTTTTGGAACCCGAGATTTTTATGTACTCTGCAAATTGTCTCAACTGATTTATTAACCTCAGTTGATAACATCCTGCTGCTAGACCTCAGAAAACTCTGTTCTTCACTATATTTCTGCCCCATATGGCAAAGGCACACTGTTTCGTATACTCCAAATAGAGAAAACAGACAAAACTGTGGAGAAAGAAAGCATTATCCCTAATTTGTAGAAGTAAAACTGCATGACCTTGACAAGAAAATAGATAGCTGAGCCAGGAGTTGATCCCAGATGTTTTGTAAAACAAGACCATCTTGATCGTACAATGGTTGGATTTATTGTAAAAATAAGCACTTAAAAAATTCACAGTCTCTAAAACAAACCTACAAATCAGTGTTGATGACGAGGGACGTGCTTCAAGTAGCATCCAGATTCACAAGTGCTTAGTATCAACCCTAGGTTGTGCTTGGAAAAATCTCTTTTGAATCTTTATTCCATTCCATGACCAAACATACCTACTTTTAGAGGTCATTCTGAAACATTTTTCTCTCTAGAATGCCTTTGCATGTTTTTTTGACTCAAGAATAGACGTATCAGATATATGGATGATATTCATTCTGATTAACACTTTCTGGAAAATAAATAGATACTTTGTTCAGTACAAATGGAAGTTTCTTTTGCTGCCACCTTGTGGGTTTCTTACTAAGTCAGTGATTTTTAAGAATGCATTAAAGAACTGAAATATGTTAAGTCCCTCTAAACACACAAGCAGGTGTTTTCTGTGCAGGAGTTATCAAATGCCCATTCCAGCCTTGCTGCAGCCTCCAAATAACTGCTAAATTGCATCAAGCACTGAGCCATCTCTGGCAGTTATACTTGTCCTGAAGAACATGAAATGCTATCTTGTGGTTTAGAAATCTGTATGGAGTATTTTGAGACTTTTTTTCTGCTTCTGCTATCTCTTATTTGCTTCTGTAATACCATCTTTCCCACCCTAACTGCTAAAATAACACATAACAGGATTTTTTTACCCTGGAGTGAGTATTAGCCACAGCCTCTCCTCAAAAAGAGAAAAACAGATCCATGCAGCAGACGTTGTCAGAATTATTAAGATTTTTTTTTCTCTGCTCTGATCTCAATGTGGCAGCCTCTTGATTATTTTTACTGTCTTAGAACAGTGTTTGTTTAAGGAGAAAAAATAGCATTGTCATGTCTTTCATCTAGAAAAAAGCCCCACCCAACAACACCTGTTTGGTTGGTTGGTTGTTAGCAGATCTGGGAATGAGGCAGTTTCTATTTTAATCCACCTTAGGTATCTCTGTCATGAAATAAACTGATTTGGTATGCCAGCTAGGCAAATGTTCCACATTTGGTAAAGCAGCAGCGCAAGATCGATAACCTGTCTCTGTTGGAAAGGTTTGGTTATACAGGTAATGTAAGCCTGAACACAGGCATTCTAGTCAAGTTGCTAGCGGTCTTTTGGAGCTTAATATCTCAAGCAAAGCTAGTGGGGACCCAGGTTCTCAGGAACATAGATCCTATTAAACATTTTACTCTTTAAGTTTCTTGAGTTTTCAAACTCATCATCTATCAAAACCTCACAAGACTGGGTATTTGACTTTTATGTTGTTTTTATGGGATAAAGCCTTTATATCAGCTCTGAGAAAGCTTTAGGTGTCCTAAAACTTGTCTGGTTTTAGTCACTCACTCCCCCTACAAATTTTATGTCTTACCTTTATGCTGTCACACCTAAAAGACCACTGTTATTTAAAAGAGGCATCATGTAACCATACATAATAATAATCAAAGCCAAGCACCTAGTTTGTTTGGGTTTTTTTCCTGTACATCTTAAAAAATAGAAACAACTTCAAAGGTTTGGAGTGCACAATGCCGCCTTTACTCAGTTCTTGCCTGTGGTGTTTTGCATACTCTGCAATAAGCCAATTCTAGAAGTCCATGTTTAGTTGAGTAATATCATGTGTGTAAAGAGACTGTTCTTTGTTTACCCATCGTAAGAACAATTTGAATTTAATAATATTTTGTAAAAAATCTTTGGCTCTTAGTGATTTTAATTTTCCTGCCTTGCAAAGTTGTTCCTCTTCTGCTGGGTTTGTGGGGGTTTTTGTGATGTTATTTGTTTTTTCTGTATATCTTTTGCAGGCCTATTCCAAAACCCCCTGGTACATGATCCAAACTACCGGCTTTATGTGATATACTTCCTTCCTTCGGTTCAGCTCCTTGACAGGAAGTGTAAGGATTGCTTTCCTTTTCTTACAAAGCATAGACAGTTGCTTTTGATTTTAATCAGTTTGGAAAAACAGGTGAAATTATCTTACCTGTTCTTTTACATGCATTTTTTGATATGGCAAAAGATCTAATGAGCAGATACCCATTTTTTGCAATATTTGTCAAGTAAGTAGAGTTTGCATGGCATAAACAGTTTACTTTGTCAAATGCTTTCATTTCTGTCTTTAAATTGTGTATGCTTTTCTTGTATCTTGATCTATTTGGGTAAGACACATAAAGCCTGTGCTTAGAAACGTGTACCTATAATTGTGCTTTCAGACTGGTATATTCACATGGGTGAGTGTGTTTACTTGGGTATGGATAATATCTTCAGCTATCTACATGTTTCTGTACAGTTTAAATATGAATATGCACATTTCTTGATGAGGTAGATGCAGTCCAAGCTTTCAAATATAAATATTCATAAATCAACAAGAGCTCTTTCACTGCTTGTCAATTGTAAATTCTACTGAAAACAAAAATTGTGTTAAGAATATCCAGATGTCAAATCAGTGAATCCATAAATATGCCACAACAAACACAGAAAATCAACCTTGGTGATTTTTGTCTCTGGTGTTTGGAAAGGTATGTGATTGGCAGGAGGACTAAAAATTACTAGAGAGCACTGAGAATGGGTTGATTCTTGTCCCAGCTCTACATTATAAGAAAGTAGCTAGGAAAAACAGTGCCCTCTTGAAAACCTGCTCCCAATCTCTTGAGAGAATCAGGACATAGGACTTGAGCGAGGCAGTTGCAGGACATCTGCGGGTGCTGGGAGACAGTGCAGCTCTGTCATGAAGGAAAGCTGGTGGATGGGCCCAGCACGTGCCCAGGGGTGATGAGGAGCTGCTGGATCTGACCACATGGCCATCTACATACAGTCCTTTTGCACTGGTACCTCCAGTCTCGAGGATTTGGTCTCCTATACAGATGTGCTTGACACATCTGTCAGACTGTGTTACTAATGATCACTTTTGACTGGGGAGTGATGACTGACAATGTGCTGAAAAATATGTGTTACATTTACATGTCTAGAAACACTTCTGTAAAACTGCCTGGACGTAATCTCCTAAATACAGTTCTACTGCAATCAGTCCTGGATTAAGACTTGCAATTATTTGTATCAAGCTGTATCCTGGACTTCCTATTTAGTGATATATTTCTCTAATATTACAAAGCTTCTTCACCATCTATGGAACATTATCACAGCGTAGTCCTGGCTGTCACCTTTACACAAGACATGTGTTCACACTTCTGTTACCTTCAGGCATGACTACTGCAGTTCCTTCCTAATGGGTCCCCTAGACACCATGACTCCAAAACTTCCCTAAATTCAAAATGCTTCTGCCAGTTGTTTGTAGCTCACTTCTGAACTTTAGCTCGCTTCTGTTCCGTAGCTGAAGTACTGGATTAGTATAAAGTTCATGTAACTGAAATTACAGTCCTCAGTTTGATTTAACAGCCTCAAACTATTTGTTTAGAATTTATTTTTTAATTAAAGTGCAAAACAGGAAAATTTCAAGCTTTTTTCTTGATTGCACTCCTAGTTTTCTCTAACTGACCAATGGGAATTAACTGGCCTTAAACCAGGATTTGGTTTTGCTATCCATAAAGAAACTTACAAATCTTTACTGACTTCTGCAGTAGATCTCATTTAAGCAGTATGAAAAGTCTTGCTTTTTAGTTCCTTGGTTTAAAACTTGTGATCCGACTGCACTCAAAAGAAAATATTTTATTGTACAGGGCTTTACTGTAAAGCCTTAGAAACTTAACGCTCCATGTTCCCGTTTTGAATTGTTGTGAAATTATGAACTTACACTCCTGTTGTTACAAAACTCTACACAGAAAAAGAGTGAATCACCTTTTACATGCTGACTTTTCAATTGGTAGAAAAAAGATTTTTTTTTTATATCCCCTTAACAGTAGTTACACAAAGAGAAAGGGAATCAGCGTTTCATCTTTATAACCCTGAAAGGTCTCTGCTCGTGCAGTCAATAGCTTTTGGGAAGAGAATAAATACACCCCTCCGGTCTCCAGTGGGATCCAACAGATGCATTCAACCGGCCAGAAGACTGACAATGCCCTCAGGTATTTATAATAATAGAAGAAAAAGCATGCATTTTTAGGTGATTTGAATTAGAAACACTTTTTTTCATTTGTCTGAAAAGTTATTTGTTTTAGTACTGTGAAAAATAAGTTCTAGTCACTCCCCGTAGTTACAGAATTACCTTTAAAGATAGCTGAACAAACAAAATTTCTTTTTTCATTTTTTTTCCAGTAGGTATCTTGTGAGCGTTTAGCTTTAGTTTTATTCAATTTAAAACATCTCAATACACTTCTAGTCCAAGTCTCTCACAGAGACAGCATCATAGAGTTTTGTTGCCCTCTAGTGCTTTTATAAAATAATCTCTCAAAGAAAGTTCTTTCTTCTAGTGTTTTGAATTTTACATATCGTGCCTAGTTTTATAAGCAGATCCCTTATTATGCTTCAAAGATGAGAATATTTTAATGATGTCTTATAATAGCATATAAGACAATTTTTAGAGTTCTTAAGAAATTCGGATCTGGAAGACAGCATGATCCTGGCACAAGAAAGCAGGTGAATACTACCTGGAACCTTGTGACTTGTACTGTATCACAATCCAGAACAAACCTTGAAATCCTACAGAATCTTGGCTGCATTTTGATGTTTTAAAGATAAGAACACCAGTATTGTGCATAGATGACTGAAATCGTAGCATTTTAAACAGTAGTGTTGATGAAGTTTGGTAAATAATAAAATACCTGCAAGTTTTTAAAATGTATATATCACAATAGCAAAGCTGAAAGCAGTGTATTTAACAGTAATTTTTGAGAGGTTGGAAGAAGTAGGATAGATTAGTAATATTTAATATTTTGTTTTGCTGATGATTGTCAAAGTATGTGTACAGTTGTCTTTACTATGCAATCATTCACTTATAGAGACAGTGACATAATTTTCTGTGAAACAAAAAAGGTATGTAAATGTATGCCTATGGAAAATAAAATACAGGAACTACATAAACTTTAAAAAACACCTACAACAGATACTTCTTTCCACAGTAATTTAATGAAATATGATCTTAAATATTTCAAATCCTGTGCTAGTTTTCAATTAATTTGAACAAGCAATTTAGGATCGGGATAGTAATCCTCAACTACTCAAACTGCTGTACAGCCATTAATGTCTTAATTTGAACTTTTTGTTATAGGTTGTGAATTTGGAAATAACACAAATAGGTAAGTAATTTTTTCAGATTTTTTAAAAATTTTGCATCTCTGAAGCATTTACATAACTTCCTCTTCTTGTGCCTAAAAAATACCCTAACCAGAGAAAACATCCAGTAAAAATGAGCTTTTAAGAAAAATCTCAGGCCATTGTATCTAATACAGTTGCAACTCTGTTCTATTCTGATGAGACTACCTACCTCCTGCTGTCTGAAATTTAATACTAAAAGGTATTCTACATTTGGAAATGGGTACATAAAATTGCCATTTATTTGTAAGATCAAATACTGATCACTAGAAAAAACACGCTTTTAGTGTTAGAGCATCAGAATATCTTTTCTATATTATGGCCCAGAAAACATTCTCCTGAGTGGCTGTTAAAAAATACATACTCTCTGGAAAATACTGTTACTTGTAGAATGAAACCTTAGTCTGTACTTGATTTTTTTTATTCTTTGCAGTTTCAAAATCATAGAACTAAATGCAAACTTATCTCTGTTATCTCTGTGTCTGGATTGAGGCAGGAGAAAGGTTACATTTTAATGTGATGACATTTTAGGTGCAATTTTTGTAAGAGTAAATTTACAAACTTTAGGTATCAGGCTTGGTTTTACTTTCTAGCTTTACACATGAAAAGATTTGAAAAATGCGTTAAAGGAAATAATAAAACGCTGCATTTGATGGTATCCTTTGAAAGTACTGAGTACAGATGTTTAAAATCAAGCTAATTTATGTTGAAAAATTCTTACCTGTTTTCAGTGGCATTAGCTGCCCTCTGATAGAATGGATGTCTCGAGTCTTATTTAGGCAGATGCTGAGGCTTTGCAAGGAGCCTTTTTGTGACAAAGTGCGTTAAACTCAGTGGAGGTAGTCCTGTGGTTCATATTAGGTGTGTGTTACTACAGGTACATCTCTAAGAAAAAAGTTCTTACAAGATAAACTTTTAATACTGTATCTAAGTGGGAAGGTTTCTCTAAGGTGAAGTCCCTGTCAATCCTGCTTTGATGCACATTTGCCACTTTTCTCACCCAGACTGCAGCTGTGGCAGGATACCTGAACACCACCAGCTCTCAGTGTTCTGGTTTCAGAGCTCGGAGAATGGAAATTTGCCTGAGGGCTACTTAAAAGATCCAGAGTGAAATAAATGTGCATTTGCATTAATCAGTATCAAATTGCTTGAATCATGTCCACTGAATCATAGCATTAAAAGTATCCAATTATAATTTTGGGGGGGAAAATTGAAAATTATTAAATCTACTGTAAGTTTATTTTTAATAATTTAAAACTGATTTGTCCCCATTAGAATCCTGTGATTCTGACCTTTTCTCATTTTGTTTCACTTTCTGAAATTTGGTAAAAGAATAAAACCTTCCGAAAATTTAGAATTTTCAAATCCTATTAGTGTCATCATGACTGCTAACTTTACTTTCTACATTGAGTGTGTGTTGTAGATTAGTTCCAAAGTAGTTTGGAAACATTCAGATAATGGACATTTGCTGTGTTCTTTTTGCAGAGTACCATTTGAGAACCCTGAAGATGCGGTTTTAGTACGGGCAATGACAAGATCTCTATCAGAATTTTCCTATGTGGACTGGAACAAGGCAGTCACCTGTCAAGAAAGACGGCTTCAAACCAAAGCAGAACCCTTTGAGAAGCTGACAGTCCAATTTAGATGAGTCCTTTCTTCCTTAAGAAAAAACTAATTCCTCTCTAGTGTGGAGCCCCATAAGTAGGTTAACATCTCTATAAAACAAATATATGACAACATGCATCTAACTAAATGAATTTCCAGAAAAAAGGGTGTAATATTTATCATTTGTGAAATAGGGAAGAAATTAAGATAACAAATGATAGTGTCAATGTTATGATAAAAGTTGCTTGAAATGCAATCCTTACCCTACTTTTGTTATCAGAAAGTTCAAACTGCATGCTAATTTTTAACAAACTAAGGATAAATACTTTCTCACAGTTTGTGCTGGAGAATGAAACTTTCTGTGTTCTCTAGCAGTAATTTGTCTCCCTTCATCAAAATAAAGATACAGCAAAGCAATCATTAACCTTTTCTCATTTCTGAGAGGGATTGAAGTATCAGTTTGCTAATTCGTGTGCTGCATGAATGTGCTGGAAATTATGTGAGGATACTCATTTGGTCCAAATACAGTGGATCCATGAGCTCTTAAGCATACTGCAATCTGTATCTTGTCTGTGGCTGCTGATATTCTCCCAGCATGTAGGCCTGTGTTCTCTGGTCATTCTGGAGAGACCAGGACTTGACCAGGGCACTGCCCCAACACTGATGGGCTGGTTTAACACTCTCTTTTATAACCATGTGCGTCACAGTGCTGCTGCACTACACCTGACACTTTTGGCTTCTAAACCTGTTAAGTGCTAAGGAAACCAGTGGGAAGTGTGTATATAGATGGAAAACAATACATTTTCTCACATATTTATTCGTCCATTTTGACAAAGGCTTGAAGTCAGTAATGCTTGTCAGCATATCAAAGGTCTTCTTCAACCTGTGACGTGTCTTCTGAGTTCTGTCCTTTTCTCCTGAGTTACCACAGAGCCATAGGGCAGTCTAAGCTGACAAGGACCTGTGGAGCTTATCCAGTCCCACCTTCCTGTTGAAAGCAGGTTGGAGATGAGGTTGTCTGGTGGCCTGTCAAGAGCAATCATGTATCTCCAATGAGTGAGGCACCGCCTCTGGGAGAATGAAAGTGGGATTTGTGCTTTGGATTTTACCACACTTCCAAAATCCTGAATCTTTTGCCCTGAAGGGCTGGCATTTTCAGGGAAAGCCTAAGGGCCCCCACATCTCTGTGGGCTCCAAGTGCTATGTGTGAAACAGGGAACTAGCAGTACTTCTGCATTCCCAGACCCAAGAATGGATGGTGACTACAGCATGATTCCAGATCTAAGCTCCAGGCAGGCGTCTCTTGCTTGCTAAATTGTCATGAACTTGAACTTGTACACTCAAGCTACGGGAGGCCCCTTCATGTCACATGAGAACATCACTGTGTGTCCCAACAGGTGTTCCAGACACAGTAAACAGAACTGTCATGTAGCCCCCTTCTTTTAAAAAAATTCCCTTTATTCTTCACAATCTACTAATCCTTGAAATTAAAACACAGGTACATTCCCTGCACAGGTGCATTTATGTATCCTCACTCGTACAGTTTTCAGAATATTAAACAAAAACTTTCAACATATTAAATAGTATAAAACTGATAGCATTTTCCCTCTGTTTTGAGGATGGTCCTTAATCCTCTAATTCGAAGAATACTGCCATGTTCAAAACACCAGCTATTCAGCCAACAATAAGACAGTCTCTAATTTTGCCATCCTTCTGCAGCAAGTGATATTTTCAGTTGTGGAATTCCACTGATTTCATGAGACACAGTAATAAATCTGAGAGAAAAGCATAGTTGAAGGAAGCTATCTTCTAGATCTTGTTGAAAGCCAAAGTGAAATCCCAGCTGTATTAATCCACACATGGATCTTCCCATCTGTGACCAGGCTCAGCATGAAAAATATAAAGCATTTTTTACATTTATAAAGTAATTCATAAGCAACATCCCAGTGTACTCTAAGGCATCTTTACCTGAAAACTGATTTAGAAACCCTTTATCTTGTAAGTCAAAATATTTTGGGTCATTTTGGTCTTCCCTTCATTAGACTTTGGAGTATTTCTGACCAAACTAATAGTGAAATATACTGTTTAAACACGCATTTCATCATCAAATTGAGACACCTGAAACAACAGTTTCATTTAGTAAAATTGCCACAAAATAGACACTATTACTGTGCTCTCACTAGCCAAAAATATTTACAGTAATGTCATGAAAAGTTGAGAGTTCAGATGAGTATCTTCAGAAGCTTAACTGCTACTGAATTCCTTCAGATAAAACTTCATAAAGTGGTAGAAAAAGCAATTTATCAGTTGGGTTCCTAGTGCTTTTAACTACAGATCTACGTACTTGCAGGAAAAAATATTTAAATTTTCATTAGAATAAGTTTTAGGTTCTGAAAACAGGAATAATCCAAATCAAATGCTTTCCACTTTTCACAAGTGGTTCATTGACCACAGATACTCATAGAGTTCCACTAGGCTTACTGTTGGTATACATAAAGATGGATCTATGCCACTCTAGTTTTTAGCAGATAATAGATACCTATTTTGACAGTTTACAACAGAATCTGGACTATTTATACACAAAGTAGCCAGTATTTCATCTTGTGATGAACTGAGATATTTTGTCTTTTAAAGGAGTCTTGCATAAGCCATGCTCTAAGAACTCAGACATGGTCAGCATAAAAACTTCTTTAGTACCCTTGAGAACTCTCAGTCCCTTCCTACCCTCTTCTTACTCCTCAGAATCTTGAATTTTCTGAAGATCAATGTCAGCTAAGCCAGTCTCACTTTCCAGTGGACTTTCAGGGTGCAGGGCCAGTGCCTCCATCTCTTTGGTAATTTCAGGTTCTTCTGTTCGGTCAGTAGGATTATTTGGATCCACTTCTTTTGTAGAATCTGGACCAGGATCTGACTGTTGCTCACTTGTAGAACTACCCTCCACTAACTGCATTTCATCTAAGCAAAAGAGAAATCACACAATTAATAAACACTGAACTCATTTGCAAGCAAACATTTTTATTGTTGTAGAATAATAAACACTAGGACACTTTGCATCAATTACAAGTGAGTAATTTAACCAACCTTCCTGGGAAAAAGACCCAAAACACTGAAGTTCTGCTTCACTTGGTATCAGGTTATTCTAACTAATCCTACCCAAAGCTCTCATTAATTTATCTTCAATTTTGTCACACTTCTTTTTAATATGCAGAGGAGCAGAGTAGGACACTACAGTTATTTTGACTTTTAATTCAAACGTGTTATATTGACACTATTCTTACTGTTAGCTTTTCAAAGAATGGTTGCAGGCTGGTTAAAGAAAGTGCAGGTGGGTTTGGTTTTTAAATAAAAATGGCATGTACGTGACTACGTAGGAAGAAATGATCTGCTAATAAACAGTTGATGACAATGAACTTTCGTTGAAGTGAGTTATGCTAGAATTTGTAACTTGATGGCAACGCAATCAGCTATTGCACCTTTACTTTTCAAGCAATGGTTTTGGAGAAAAATTGTTAAACAACTCTTTGCCCTGATTCTGCTAAATAGGGTATGCATGGTAGCAATTCTGAAAAGAACAAGGGGAAAACCTAATTGGGGCCAGGAGTAGTTAAACCTTGCTTTCTTATTCTCTATTATGATTGACAGTCAGCCAAAAATTCTGTCACAGCTAGCCACAACCCTGGCAAAGCCCTGACAAGGTCTTATGTGGCTATGGAGCTAATGGTCTTAAGCACAGGCTGAAGCAGGGACTCCCTTAACACTCACCCTTGTACAGTAGAAACTTCTAAACTCTTGGGTTTGCTTGTAGTTGCAGCTGTGGCATTTATTTTTGTAATTTTTAGTTTCCTTATATACAGTATTTATAGGGGGTATTGCTAACTTCCTGAAATAAAACTGTTGTTCATATGAAATACTCTGAGGCAACACTATTTATGGTGACCTGAAGCACAGACAAATTCCGGGGCTTGCTAATAACATATAATCTGATAAGGTCTATAGTGTGCTGGCCATGTACCTGAAAAAGTTAATGAAGATTACCATGTAGATAGTGCAGTAGAAACATATCAGAAAACGTTATCTTCCCCTTTTTCGTAAGGGAGGGAGAACAGCCATCCACCAGATCCCTCTGAAGAGGACAACACCTGGACACCGACTGCTTCAGTAAATGTGAACCTGCAAGTGTGTGTTTGTCACCAGTGTGAGGCATCACTGCTCAAAGCTCACTATGTTTTTCTGTACTGGAATGCAATATAACCAGGGATTTCGAGTGTCCTTTCCTCCAACTTCCACAATCATCCTGATCCCATGCAACAACAGCTCTTATTGTAACAGGATCATCAAAGGAAGCTGTTGAAAACTTCAGTTATTACTAATTTATATCCTGCTATAGTTGTTTTGAATTCAGCTGAAATGAACAATACTACATTGTAAGACAAGTGTGATTTGTCCAGTGCACTTTTACAATCCTTACAATAAAGGAAGGGAAATCCAGTAAGTTCTAAAAGAGAAAAAGTGATTTGCCTTATTACTTCACTTAGAGAGACATTGCATCAGAGTAAGTTAAGGAAAGGGGTGACACAGTGTCTTTTCTGCTATGTATTAATTGTTTTTTGAAGCGAGAAAACCACCATGAGCAGTTTAAAGACTAATGCTTGCTTATTTCATATTCAAGTACACAACACAACTCGATACTGTGATTATAAAGTACTATGGGAGAATTAACATTACATTAACCCTTGCAACTGGAAGGGGCGAGCTGCTTGCTTATTATCCAACTTGTTTTAACATCTTCAACAAAAGATAGAGCAGCATGAGACTTCTGCATGAACTTGATTAAAGATCTGGATTTTGAAACACTGCAATGTAATTCAGAATGCTTTAGTTGCAGAACCCTGTGCAACTGTAGCATTAAAAAAACAGGTTTTAGAACCTACACAGTATATTTGTAAGTTGAAAGACTAGAATCCCAACAAATGCAGGTTTGCTGTTATGTTACATCAAGCTGTTACAGTTTTAAGACCTGTTAAATTGCTTTTTGTGGTGCAGTTAATGAAGACTTAGTTTCAGGAAACAAACTACAGATCCTAACCTTTCTTTTGCTTCTTTTCTTGTTTCTTTTTCTCTTTGGCAGCTTCTAGTTCTTGTTTGTCGTGAATTTCCTTCAGAGTCTTGCAGACTTTTTTGTGGGTAAACCAGTGTATCTTCTGGCAGTTCTGGTCACAGTACATCACCTGAAAGTTACCCGAGTTATCAATTCATTTTCATGTACTAAAAAACCCACACAATATTCTTGCATTTCTTAGCACACCAAGTTAAATATGTATAGCACTTACAGGCATTTTTAAGCAATTTGTAAGGTCATATGGAGTGATTCTACACTATATAAGAATCTGTAAAGAATAGTTTGTTTTACTAACCCTAAACATACAGAAATTTTACTCTTTCTTCATTCTTAAGCATATACACTTGGAAAGCCAAGTACTCCTACTCATGAATTTCAGGCATCTTTCCCAGAAGTAGATGGCTTGAACATTCTCAATGCAGACATACATGCCATTCCTCCTAAGTCTACACAGCAAATAGGGAAGCATTCAAAATTCTTAGCACCTCAATGGCACGATTTTTGGATTCTTACCATTTTACATACTGAACATCTTTTGTCTGCTCCCTTTCCCCCACAAGTTGTACAGAACTCAGCATCCACAAAACCCACTTGGCCAGTAATCGCTTGTGTAAGTACAGAAAAAGCTGTAGGGTCAGAGCCCTGAAAGACAAGAGGTGGCAATGAGATTAAAAACCAGCACTGTCACAAAGAGGGACACACAGGGAAAACCAAAATGATTCACGTAAGCTTTAGTCTCACTGAAGCTGCTGCAGCAGCAGGAACATAAAACTAAATCACAGACCTTCAACTAACATGCACAACTTAACATTCATATCGTTAGATAAACTTCTGTATATGAAGTTAACTTAAGTCTTCAGCTTCTGCAGAATTTACTCTGAAAATTATTAATAATACTATTAATGAACTCAGTGTTCTCTACACACTGTCACCCACTTGTAGATCCTATGAAGCAGATTTCTGCAGATCAGTCTCTGTGCTGGCACACACAAAAATGTTTCATTTGTCACTGATATACTATTGTGCTCAGTGCACTCATGTGCTACAGATAAATGGTCAGAACTTGTAATCTTCAAAACAATTATTTGCCTATTACTATTTAGATCTTACTTGCAGCATCCTTCCCATGCAATGCAAGCAGTAAGATTTAGTATATTTTATTGATAAGCATAAATTAAGATTATTCTTTTGGGCAATGATGTAAACATTAGAGGAAAAAAATGCCAAGTTGCTCCAGCTCTAAGTAAATCCTTGAACTTTTAAACTACCATGGAATATGCACAGTCATAACTCCTATGACAACACTGAGATGCCCAGACTGAATCCAAGTAATTGTGCACTGACAAAGGTCAAAGACTTCCCGACAAATAAAAATTATAGTGTCTCCTCCTTTCCAGTTCTGCATAATGGACAGAAATCCAATGGAATAAACCATCATTTTTTTAGAGGCGGAAAAGACAGCAAGCTCCCCTAAAAAAAAAAGGATAGGAAGGAAAATGTTTACTCTAAAACAAGTTGTAATGCATCACAATGGCTTATGTTTCCACACTGTGTTCCTTGCTCAGAAAAACATTAGAGACTGCATTAAACCTCACGACATTCCAGCAGACCTGGAGCCACTTAAGATGGAGGTTATTTTTAATTCACTCAACCCAAACACATCACAAAATTGTTCCACTTCCCCAGTGTTTGTGCATACAACATCTTGCTCTCAGAGACCTGAAAGAATATGCTAGAAAAAAAAGCAACTGTTGTGTAAAATTTACTATGAAGTAATAAATTGTACTATAATGAAGTGTGTTAGCAAAGGCATAAGAGGAAATCTGAAGGTAGGTTTTTTTTGCTCGTAATTTTGATTTTGTAATTTAGATACACATTTTGCTGTACATTGTATCATCTTGCCTCTCCTGGGGATAAAAGGAGCTTTACAGAATGCTTTTTCTATGATCATATATTACAGCTTTTTGTTCACAGTGGAACTAATGAATGCATTAAATTTAGAAAATTAGTCAATCTTAAATTGAATTTAGACATTGTGAAAAACATGTGCAAGATAAGCTTCACTGTGTCTAAATCTACAATTCCTAAAAGCAAACTGGCAAAGAAAAACTGAACAGATGTCCCAGAGAAGGAAAGAAAAGCTCTGCGACGAGAAACAAATTGCTTCAGTTTTCTTTAAAAGCTGAGGTGTTGAAGCATTCATTTTGGGTACATCCTAGATGAATGATTTTTAATGGGTTGACCCTGGCATTTTCCTGCAATATGTAAAATCAAATTCCAGTTAGCCCAAAAGTTCAGGGACATCAAAAACCTTGCTTAATATAACACATGGCAGAAGCTGAGAACAGAAAGATGGCTCAAACTGAATTTACTATGCAAGTTGGTTAGAAAGCATCTTCTTGATAGGAAAAACTTACTATTTCAACAGGAGCAATACTTCTCACAAGCTGCTGGAGCAACGTAGCTTCACAGTAAGGAAACTTGCGGATACTTTCTCGAATTAGCTTCTCTTGATATACGGGGAAACCATCTTTATCTCTCCCTTTTAAGAGACTAAATTTTAAAAAAACCCAAGTAAGAAATGACATAGTAAATATTCAAGAACAAACACACCACATGCTGTACTCTGTCCTCTTTCAAATTATACAGAAGAATTTTAATTCAAAATAATATGGCAACTTCATGTGTAGAAATGTTTAAAATAGAAATTAAATTATTTTTATTCTAATGCACAATCATTATGAAATACACAATAAAAAATGTATGCTCTGAAACCATGGCTTACTAATTCAACCACACAGATTAAAATAATCATCTACAGGTAGACTAGGATAGCCATCTGACTAAAATATCAAAATGCTTTGTGGCGTTTAAAAATGAGCATCGTAAGAATAAACACTGACAAACACACAATACTTTAAAATACAAATTCTGCCTTATTTATGTTTAATAACATGTTATAGACTTAACACCTCTGTATCTATCTGGTTTGCTCCTGTTTTTTTTATATGGATCACTGATGAATTATTTTATTTCAGTACATGAAAGCTGACTTCCTAATCTTATTTCAGTATCAGAGAGGATCTCAGTAAAAATCCACAGGTTTATGGGGAATGTGATCCTTCTAAAGGCCAGGTCATGTAACTTTGATATTTAAGATCCGGCAGCCAGTTTTGTAACTGAGATTCTAAAGATCTGTCCACGTGATTTAAGAGTCCAAGTCTCTGGATCCAGAGTCTGTGGGATTTGCAGTTCTCAGCTGATTATGTGTTTGTAAAGAAAATCTCACCCTGCATGACTGCTGGAGAGCAAGATGGCACAAGAAATGTTCCCAGATGACCCATATCAGACATTGAGAATTTCCTTTTTCAAGCCCATCACTCCCCTTTCTCTCCATCACATGTTGCTGTCTGCTACATCACAGTGTATATGTGAATGCCAAGCTCTAACCAGTTCCAGCAGAGCTGAAAATCTAGGAATATTTTCTTTCTACCCAGAAAAGGATGGTGTTACTTCAGACAGAAAAAAAGGGATTCAGTGGCCACCCTAAAGTAAATGAAGCTGGGATTGTTTCAAAATTTATTTGGCATAGCCTTTATCGAAGACAATCCAATTTATTATTGCAGCTGTCTTTTTTTCTGGTCTGTAAAGCTGGTGTGCACATGAGTCTTCAGACCTCTCTGTAGAAATACATACCTTTTGACAAATCCATCTAGTTTATCCTCTCGCTCTTTTAAAAATGTAATACATTTCTGGAAGATGCAACTGATGTAGTGCATTTTCATAGCAAGTACTTCATTCATATCTTTTTGCTTCATACATTTCTCACTAATGAGATCCAGAACCCTGTAGCATTTCTGCAGTGCTTCTACTTCAGCCAACAGAGGGTTCTCTTTTACCAGCAACACGATCTAGGAGAGAGATTGAAGAAATGTAATCCAGTTAGGAATGAATATTTTTAAACTTTTGCATTAGCATTAATGCTTATACGTCTCGTAGCGAAATTTCAGCAGAGTTTCTAGATATCCCTCTATTTCCTTCTTGTACAGTCTTCCCTTTCTTTTTTCAGTCATTATTTAGTATTATTATTCAGTATACTCTGAATATATATTCACAGGAGGAAACCAGAGAAAACTGTATGCTCTACTCACTAAATGAGCTGCCTGTCTGTATGTACCACAGACACCTGACTGGCAACTTTTGACAAATTCCCGTTTTTGAATGGCAAGCCCAAGGAACTTGTATTTGAATTTAGGTATATTCAATTCTCTGAACTACACTGAAGGAGCAAACCGTAGACAACATTATTTTCAGCAAATACCCTGGGAAGTAAAAATAAATGTTCTCTTGCACATACTTTCAGAAACAGCAGCAGTGGTAGATGTTACTATGGCAAACCAGTGATGACGGTAGGAAGATACATGGTGAGAAAAGCACTGGGAGAACAATGAGATTTTGTTAAGACAGGAAATTGTTCTATAGTTCCATTTAAAATGGGGCTAGGGGAAAAAAGCCAAAAAAGAAAGCTCTTTATTGTTATTGATGGAAAAAGTAAGAATCTCTCCACTTAAAGGTGTTAGTTCAAGATTCTCATGTATACAAACACTGAAATAGGGTTTTTTTAATCACATCTAAATGCTGAGCCTGATTCTTCCTCATTTTCAGAAGCATCTGAATTAGAGGATAATGCTTTTAATCTCGGTTGGATTCTCAGAAGAGCTGAATGCTTCCTGACACAAAAAAATGGCTTCCATGCCAGCAAACATATACAATTTACATATTACTCCACCTTGACAGGATGCATGTTGGTAGTAGTAATAATTTTATGCAGAGGCCCAGCTAATTTTACTGGCAGCTTTGGCTCTTTATCTAAGCCTTGAGGTTTAGTATAGTAGTCCAGTCTTTCACGTGGAAAGAAGTTGTTGATGACCGTCACACAGTCATGTTGACCTAAAGGCACACAAGAACAAAAATCAGTAGTGAAATAATAACAACAACAAAAAATACCTAAAACCAAATCTAATAGAAGCAATACAAGTGAGAATTACCTGCAAAGGAGCTTTGCACGATATACTTTGCACTGAAAACAGGCAACTCTTGTCATTCTTTTGTGTATAGATTTAATGTTCAGTAAGTGAACTTACTGACTCCCATCAGGGAGTGCCCTCATGAAAATTCATTTTGAAAACTCTATCTCCTTCCCGCATCCTCTTTTCTTGGCAAGCCAAAACTAATAGGATAGGTATTTCTCCCCCAAGTTATACTATACTAGTAGTCTCATCCTGGTGTTAAAATTTTTAAGAGAAGTACTTTTATAAATTAATGACATTTGCATCCAGACTTTTAAGTTTTCAGACTTGAAACAGATAGTAGTGTATTACCTAAAGTGGGAAAATTATAAGAACAGAACATGCTTCAAATTTACCAAAACCAAAAGGACTGTGATGAGATCAACAAGATAAGAAAAGTTATACCCTTTTGTTTTCTACATTTGACAATATGATGGATTACTTGGCTAACGGGAAAGTAAAACTTAGCTTCTCTAGTTCAGGACCACATTCTTTAAATCGATTGATTTGTCTTGGCACTAATCCTACAATCAGCAGAAGATACAGCCAACCAAATTTCAGCATTTAAAATCCTCCATTGTTTTAGAAGAGACAGTACTGATCTAATAGAGCACAGTGTAAGACAAATGACAGGGGAAGAAGTATCCTCACTTCCCACACACAGACAGATGAATTAATGTTGATTGGACAGAAAATAAAAAAAGAACAGCAATAGATTCCAATGTTCAGACTTTTACAGAGTAGTGTATCTCAGTATGCCTGAAAATATTTCTTCTATCTTAGTGACATGATGAGATTTTAAACAAGAATTCTCCAAAATTATGTTGGAGATAATATTCCCCACTCACTAATAACTCCATGCAGCATCACATTGGAAAAGACTCTCCAAATCCAAAGTAAAATTAATAGTAGTAAACTTGTCTGACACATTAAGTGAATACTTCAGGTTTTGTTGCTCAAACCTCAAGTGAGCAATGTCAACCTTTTCCTCTTTAGAAGAACAGAATAAGGTAAGTTGGAAATTGGAACGTAATGCTAAACCACTATTCAAGGAAGTAAATCTAAATAGCAAGACAGGCTCTTGAATCCAGAACACCTAATGGACTTGCAAGGGCGTTCTAAAGCATTTAAACACCATGAAAAGGTTGAGTTTGAAAGAAAACACAGGTCCTCATTTTTGGTTTTTGGGAAGGTCACCTGGACAGCAATAGCTGTACCATTAAAATGACTCCAATTTTCTTCATAATATTTTATGAATTTTCCTTGCTAGAAGTAGAGAAGAAGCGGAACATTAATCCAGGAATCTCTTAGTACTGTCAAGGCAGGTAAAAAAAGTAAAAAGTTTTTCTAAAAACAAGAAAAAAAACCAAGAAAAAGAAATAACAGCAGAAAAAAGAGCCTGTTACATGTTTTGTTAGGGATAACACTGCATACTCGAATGACAAATGTTTTATCTTGTTCTAGTGAAGTTGAGGTCAATAAGCACTGACTCTCTCCGAACAGGTTCCAAGATTCCTCCCTCTCCCAGATGCAGAAGGGAGAAGGGCAGGCAGTGGCTCTCTGACAGCACACAGCATACCAGTGGCAAAGCTCAGATGAGAGTTTGTGACTCCAAGGACTAGGGTTGTTTCTTCCCACAAAGTAAACTCCAGTTAGGCACTTTGTACTGCACTTCAGACACCTCTAATGTTACCAGCTTCTTCTTACTGTTTCCAAAGTGGTAACACTGCAAAACCTTCACACTTGAACAGCAGCATCTGTTCGCACAGATAACATCATCTGTGTTTTCACAAAACCAGCCATGGGAATAGAACACAAATGGACTCTTACAGGATGAGATGTGGAAAGAAAAGCTCAACAACTGTGTCATTTCAGAATAGGTCATTAAATAATGTTTCTCCAATAAAAAAAGCATCAGAATCTAACATTTTACTTCTTTAGGAATTTAGGAAATGATAATAGATTTTAACCTTACCCACAAAAGCAGCCATCTGAGCTGCTGTTCTTCCCACAGAGTTGACAACATCAGTTTCTGCTCCAGCCTCTAACATCATCCAGGTGATTTCTTTATTTCCTGAATTTGCAGGGAAGAGAATGAGTGAGAAAAAAATCAGAACTTGTAATTCTTTATGCTTTAGAAAAACATGGACTGAATTTCTTAAAGACCAGTCATAACACTGAGGGAAATGAACATTCGTAATGTCGTTATTTTAAGAATGGATTAAGAGAAAGGCACAGTGCTTATTTATGGTTCCAGAGGGTATAACTCTGCTCTGTGTAATGCACCATGGAGCTTATGGGAGTTGTATGCACGTACCCACACTGGAGCTTGGTCCCTCTGGATAGCAGTAAAGAAGCAAATTTTACTAATCTAGTTTGACAGTTAAACTACATTTGCTATTCGAAGAATAAAAACAAATTCAGGATTATGATGTAGAAGGAGCACAGAGAAGAGAACAGATTGTTCCTTTCTCCACAGTGGGAACTGGGTGTTCAGACTAGGCTAAATACCAAGTAAAATGTAAGATTAGATGTCTTAATTGGTGCCCTTCAGAGACTAATAAGGACACTTGTCACCACTTGTGTTGGTAGTGCTTTCAAAGGTATTCTTACTTTATCAGTTTTAGTGCAGATGCCAAGTACAGAAAAGTGAATATAAAATGGGGGTCATGGATGAAGATGAACATTTCTGGTTTAAAAACAAAGCCATTGCGTCAGTAGTGCTCATGTACTTGTGTGCTCACAGATAACAGACCTTAAAGTCAACATTCAGAAGCATTCTCACCCAGGATGACAGGTTAAAAGCTCAGCTGTGAGAAAATGGTAAAAGTCCAGCATTTTCCATAAAGACACAGTCATTTAACAACCTCTAAGTGTTTTTCTCTTCTATCTGCTGCAGCCTGATATTGCTCAGTGCTAGAGAACATTGACATTTCCCAAATCTTTTTACCAAAGTTTCAGCGGAAAAGCAATATAATGATCCACTTAGGGTTTATATACACACAAAGCCTTTCTTTTTTTATATACTTAAGATGAAAGAAAGCAGTTTAAACTTTATCTATTTAGAAATCTTAATTTGCTAGAATCTCCTTGTTGGGAAGACATAAGTGGCCTAGTAAAGAAGATACCTAAAATAATTGATTATTCCCAAATCTAATCTTTTCCCCAGAAGGAACAATGCTTTAATGTACTGTGCTTTTCTCACTCAAGGAAATAATTGTTCCTATCATCAGGGAAGAAGAAAGCTGCAAACCACCACTTGAGACAGGAGAAGATATATACAGTTACAAGCACTCCCATGAAAAGAAGAAATAATGTGAGAGGGAAAATTAATGTGGAAAAAAATGTTTTTAAAAGCCCAAAGGATAGTTGCAAAAATAATGTAGAAGAAGACAAAATTTGAAAAATACTGTATTGGCTTGAGAAGTCTCAAATATTACTAAAAAGCTACTGATTTGTTATCCTAAAAAGGCAGTCTGGTGCAGCATCTTTTTCAATGTAACACAGTGTAAGTAAACAGAATATACCCCACAGCACAAGAAAACTGTCACAAAAAACTGAATTTTTGGATCTGTAACAAACAGGGCAAAGCAAAGATAGACTGAATGCCTCAAAATGCTGAAAAGAATCAATTTTTATGTAAGCCCAAACAGTAACCTTCCTGTTCCACTTTCCTCATGATACTACTGGTCTTGACATATTGCCATGGTTCATATAAGTAACAGTAAACCTGAATAATAAAAGCATGACAATATTGCCCTTTAAATTATTAATTTATGGCAAATTGTACCCATTGATGTAAAAAAAAAAATCAGTGACCTAAGTTTAGTAAGAAGTTACCTGAGAGTCCAGCGAACATCAAGGCAGTGTATCCATGCTCGTGTTCATTGCAATTCACATCAGCGCCGTGTCTCAAGAGCAACCTGCACATGTCTACCTTGCCCTTGTAGGCTGCGTGCATCAGAGGGGTCATGCCATGCTAGCAAAAGGAAGTGGAAGAGAGTAGCATACAAAGAACAATGTTACATCTCCTGGTCATCATACCATTTATAATTTTTACTTGGACAGACATATTAGGTATAACTACCAAAGCCTCACATAGTATTTGAAGTTACAAAAATCTTCATAAAATCTTCCTTACAATATATGGTTACTAACATGCAGCAAGTTTTCCACTTCCATGTCACTTTTCTGATTATGCTGTGCTATAGATTTGCAAACAAATCAGTGTTGAATAAATGAAAACCACTTACTGCCAATTTCTCATTGGCCTTTTGCGTAAGACATTAGTGTTAAAGACAACTAATGCTTCTGCTGGTGGGAAAAGCTTATTTTAGAAAACTTATTAGGTTCCTACATTATTTCTTTTCTCACAGCTGTTGCTTATATGATAAGCAATAAGAAAATTAGGAATAGGCTCGTTTTAAAGATTACAAAGATTTGCAGTTTCTGAAACCCATCCTGCTCATCTTTAGTCAGAATTACTGGCAACTGTGCCATCCTCCTCTCTCCCACTTCTCCATCCTTTTGGCATTGTGTCCACAATCAGCCAGAGCTCTGAAAGCCCTTGTGAAGATACAAAGCTCTCACTAGACTTTAACAACCACAGCTTCAAACCTTGCTGTTTGATCAACTGCCCCAGTACAAAAAGGATTTGCTTCAGCATGGCAGGCACTGAGGTTTTATTGGAGTTGTGCTGGTGTAATTATAAATGTAAGCCTCGGAAAACCCTGGGGGAAATTTTCAGAACTGTGAGGGCAGGCTCCTTCCCTCTCCAAGGGCAGGGGGATGCACATTTCTGTTTGAGAAAATTGCATGACATTCCATTTTTAGAATTTAATACACTTTTTCCAATATGCTGTTTATTTTCACTTAGCATTGAGTCAGGATTCATGTTATCCGCCAAGGCACATTAATTGCCCAAGAACACTCTCCAAAACTGAATATACATGGGAGTGTGCTTTAGTTTGCTCCTGAAGGAAACCAGAATGGCATTTTGTTCCTTTTTTTGCCTGTCAAGGCTGTGTGCACGAATACACTCATGTAGATCATTACTGCAGCTCTGGAAATGCATGGTAATGTGATATTTACTCTGATATAATGTAACTGTCAGTTTGAGCCTTAATATATTTCTTTTTTCAGTTTATAATAGCATAAAACTCAACTGAATTTACTTTTTCAGCATAATTTTTTAAAAATTTCTAAAGGTGAGGGAAATTGGGAAAGTTAAAATTACAACAATTTTGAAGTGTTATATTTTCATTATTCTCCATCTTAACTGAAAACAGAAAGTTACTACTTGATGTTTCATATTTTAGCAACCCAAATATTTTGGTAAACTGCAATATAAGCTGCCACTAAAGAAACAAAAGACCTGAAGAGATCACTTCACAAACATGAAAAAAATTGGGTTTGTTAGGTTTCATTTGGGATGCCACAAGTGTTAACTATATTTTTTGTCCTAATATATAAAATAGATTACGTTATATTACATTTCATTCTGTTATGGCCCATAAAAATTGGAGTCACAGCACAGATTCACCTCCTTTAGCAGCACAGAAAGGTACTGTTGTAAAGGGATATAAACACAATATTGTTTTCAGTGGGAGAAGGAATTTTTAAAAAGTAATTACTGAAGTTTGGTTATATCTCTAATGCCAGTTGTTTCAATTAAGATATGAAGATTATGGGACAAAGGAAAGAATTTGGTTTGGTTTTGATCATCCCTTCCTCCCAGGAAATTTTTTTTAAAATCCTTTGATTCAATTTTGGAAGTGTCAGGCTGTGGTATGGATCAAACAAACATATCAAGCAGAAAATATGTGGCCAGTTAATAGAAAATTTGATTTAAAGTCACACTAATGTCAGCTTTGCACATTCACAGCAAACAAAAAAGGGTAAGGCTAGACACAAGCTTATCTGAAAAAGCTCAGTATCCTGTATTGCCCCTACAAAGAAACTGAAATGACTGCAAATATTTTTCTCATCCTGAATGTCAAAGACAGATCCAGCTATAGTTTGTTTTCTCACAGATGACATTGGGATTGTCAATACAACATACTTAAAAGATAAAACCAGCAGATGGTTTATTAAGCGTACAGATGAAACAAATTATTTATTGTTCCACTATGGAACATCAGATGAAAAATTCTAACAGTTACTATGTAGCATTCTTCTGACTAAAAATCCAGCCTTTTAACCTCGTTCCCTGGGACAAAAATGAACCCTTCCTGGTTTCTAGTTTGTTTCACAGGGATGTTACAAGGTGGCATCTCCCATCTTCGGCAGGGCTGTAAGTATTCCCTGTATGGCTGATTGTACGAGGGGAATAGAGTTTGCAGTGCCTCTAGAAATTACTTGCCACCTCCCTTGACCAGATTCTCCAACTCACCAATGAACAAGGGCTCTGTTACACAAGGAGGCTCTTGGCACAGCCAACCTGGCCATTACAGACCAGTTCCTCATTTTGAAAATATACCAAAAGCAGACTAAGGGATGGGATTCCAAGAGCTAAGCTGACCTAAATCTGCCATAGTGGGGAAGTCAGTTGATAAAAAAAACCATCCAAACAACAAACTATAGGATCAGTGGTATGAATTGGCTAAAAAGGGAAAAAAAGGATGTGTGAGGAAGCAGGAAGTCAGGTAGATGAGTACCAGAACCAGGGATGCGTTGGACTCCACTACTAGACACAGGGGAGGAAGAAGAAAGCATGTCAGTCTATCTCTTCAGCACCCAGGAGGGGTGTGCTTCCACAGGATCAATAAAAACAAATTCATAAACTGGGAACACAACCTTCTGCCTTCTAGGAACTATAAGAGGAAGTTTTCAACATTACTCTTTCTCAGCCTTCATCAGCCTGAGGATTTGTGGTGCGTAGGATGGCCAGGGAACAAGAACTGTGACAAACAAACAAAAAATACACAGACTATCTCCCATCCCAGTGACATGTCATATTTGGCACAAAACCTTTCTATTTTGCAAGCATTTAAACACTCATGCTGACTGTGTAGGAACACAGGCATCATACATGTGCATTTTTACAAAGTCATTATTGATAACACGATGATGACTTCCTGCTGAAGCAGCCACACAGACTTGGATTACTCAAGAGAAAAGAACAATCGAGGTGGTTCCAACATTTCCACTATTTTACATTCCCATGCTCACTTCATCCTTCTTCTCAACTGTGGAAATTTGGCCAAGACGTGGCACACAAGGATGGATCACACTGGAGCAGGTCCCTCAGCAGGTACTGGGGTACCGTAAGACATTGCACATGTGAGTACCAGCTATCTAAATAGAGCGGGAAAGGGAAAAGGAAAGGGCTGTAAAAACTCCAGCTGAAAAACTGCTGTAGACACTTCTATGTCAACAATATTGAAGAATCCCTCTCTTCCATTCCCAGCCCATTTTCCAATGAGGAACCCAGCCCCACATTATGGAAAGAGTGTCTTATTTTATTCTTTTGATTCAGGCACTTATACCAGTTCTATTCAATTCAGAAAATTATAAACTAAACATGTAACTGTAGGTTTGGCTTTTATTTGAGACAATATTTGGGAAGTTACTCAAAAGGAAAAAAATTTGATGCAAAAAGAACAGGTGCCACAAGGGAGACAGAAATACTTGTCTTTGAGTATGTCTTCAAAATCAGCTCTCTGGCACTGCATGCTGCTAGTTGAGAAATATGACTTGACTTCTCACTGGATGAAGGCCCTTAGAAATTTCACCCTTAAAGCTTCTGAACAAGAATGCCCTGACCCATCTTAAACTTCCTGCAGGCAGGACTTGGAAGGTAGTCAACAGTCACATACACAAATAATTTTAGCTACAGCTAAGTATGAACTAATTAGAAAAGGAAATACTGTTCAGTGTTGATCCCAGCTATAGTTCTTCTCCTTTACAGTCACCCTGCTTGACTGTTGGTTTCACAGGTGTAACGCATTAGATTCCTCTGAAGATATTTCAGTTCATGTGAAAGTGATGAAAAGCTAAAGTCTACATCAGTCAGCAACCAGAACTGAAACCAGGTAATTCTTAATAGCTGTTGAATTTTCTTTGTTTCGTGTATTTTGAAGTACTATGTAAAAAACATCAGAAGACAACACTCTGCTCAATAAAGGCCCAGGATCTGGGCATTTTCTGCTAGCATAGGATGTTCACCCTGGAATAGCAAAATAGATTAACTGAAGAACTCTCTGCTGAACATAATCAATATGAGTAAAGCTACATGCATCCCAGGCATTAATAAGCAGGCTGCTCCTGTAATTCCCGGGAACTATTTGGTTCTGTAATTAGCATATAGAAAGAGACTTTTCCTAAAAGATGTATTACAGAACTGAATAGCTAAATTACCAAACTAGAGGAAAGAAAGTAATGCTGCTAATGCCAAATGACAGTTCTGTATATAAGAAGATTATGAACAACCTTATAACTATTTTAAATACAGAAAAATTGTGAAGCCTTTCCAAATCAAGTCTCTCTGCTTGATCAACAGAAAATACAGCACTGTAGTACTACAGTGCTCCCTTGCAACCTTAACTGCCATCATGACCATGTGCTTCCTCTAGCCTGCCTTTCTGTATGTAATAATCTGAAATATCAGCCACACACTGCAAATGGTCAGAGTTAAGTGAGCAAATTGCCAACGTTATTTACAAGGTCTGCCCTCTCAAGGGAAAGAAAAGTCCTGAACACTTTCTTCCATATTGCTTCCAAATTAGCAACTGCTCCATCTAAAATAGGACAAATAAATTACTAAGTGGTGTACATTTAAATGAAATGTACTTGTGTTTACTTTGTTACTTTGCATCTATTTGCACGGCTCATCTATTTGTCCTAATGTTTTAGGATACCTGAGCTTAAATGTCCCTGAAGTTTTTAAGTTGCCAAGCTGTTAAAGACCAGTTTTGTGAAACAGCTATTGTATTTCTTTGTCTTCATAGACAGTGATTAAGTCTAAACACTTCTCCTTTCTTCATCTACCTAAATCCACAAAGAAACAACAACCGAAAAATTTATTTGGTCAGAAAGGGTGCTGAGAAAAAGCAGAACTGTATCTGCTGGATAATTTCCAGCCTTCTGGAAGTCGGGCATCTGTGAAACTCATTTGAATAAGGTGACCTTATTCTGCTTTCAAGTGACCTACTGCTGCCAGCAGAGCTCTGCAGATAGCAGGAGGTGAAGGGTGAGTGAGTCTTGGCACAAGGGCAGGAAAAGCAAGTAGACTTGAAGTAGTTTTTTATTTTTAAATACACATACCAACAGCAAAAGCAATGCTGAAATACTGCATCCAGCTCATGCCTACATTTTTGAAATAAGAGGCTGAAACAAATGGAAAGGATTTGGAAAAGAGCCACAATTATAGCTCAGTTGCTACAGAAACATAACTTTAGGCAAGATACTTAAAAGGTCAATGCATCTGAAGATGTTAAAATACGACTTCGTCCTTGTCTAAAGGTACATAGAGAAAAGACAGCTGATTATCAGTAGTTTTTAATCTAGAAGAAAGCAGATCCAAGTAGTTAGAATATATGGTCAAACCAAAAATGAAAGGAACAGCTTGTGTGATTTATTTCTTTTACATTAGGAAGCGCAATATGTAACAGCCTGCTTCTGGGTTTGCTGTGAATTTCTCAGCCTGTGGAAATTATTAAATTGTGATTGCATGCTTGTTGCACCACAACTTGAAGAGAGAATTACATTAAAGCTGTGCTCATTCTGTGGATTCTCTCACGTAGAAAGGACTTTAGGGATGGAAATGAGTTCCCAATTGAATTGTGCTCCCATTTCAGTACCTAAGCATTCCATTTTCAGAGTAGTTTCCTTACTTTTTAACATTAGTAAAATAAGTACCAGTAGTAATATAATAATATGAATTTCAGGATAAACAACTAAAGCAACAGAGGAAAAAAAAAGACCTGATACACTGAGAGCAGTCTCCAGTTGTGACACTGAATAACGGATGAAGCTAACGTTTAAGTGGGATTTCACTTTTGTATAGATATTTGAATAACACACTGGAGCAAAAATGGTTTATAATAAAAAAATTCTAGAAGATGAGGTAAGATGACTGAGTGACTTAAGAATCCTAAACAAATCTGAGCTCTTTCCTGTTCAATATGCATGATTACATACCACTTTTGGGGATAAAACGGAGATGGCAAGAAGTCCATTGCATAAACTTCTTATGTGCCTTGTGTGTATTCAGTCAGATGTGAGCATTAGGCAAGCATTGTTAATACTATTTCTTCTTTAACAATAGCTTTGGGCATAGCTCAGTTATGGTTTCTATTAATAAACTACATCCTCTTGACAGTAATCCTGTATGTTGCACTAATACTGCATCAAAGGTGCAGTCAGCAATTCTACTACAGGAAAATCCTTTAATGTCCATACAATAAAGAACACTTGCAAATATATTGTATCTTGGGTTCCTAAAGTTCACTGTAAAGCTTAGCATGATGAATTTGTCAGAAGCTTATTGAAATTCATGCAGTAGAAATTAAGGTTTAAATATTTCACTGTTATTTAAGAGCATTCAGAAAATGGAACTGTTGGCAGCACAAAAAAGGCTAACAATATTCCACGAAGTTATTTGGTAGATGAAGGAGTAATTTTCCTTCACTCAGTTCTCAAGGGACCACAGCTGTAATAGTCTGTCCAATTTTGGGGCTACCAGTGCAACAAAGACATATATAAACAGCAGCAAATTCAGCAGAGTACCACCAACCAGAGTACCTGGTGGGAACTTGAGCACTCCTGTGGTGAAGAAAGGGTGAGGGAGATGGGCTTACTCAGCCTAGGGAAGAGATGGCTTTGGTGGACCCCTGAAGCAGCCTGCCACAGCCAACATGGAGGTCACTGAGAAGACAAACCCTTCAGTCATGGTGGCAGGGGGCAAGAGACACTGAGCCTAAGTTGAGGTTCAGACATAAGGGAAACATTTTCATGGGAAGCACAGTAAGGCAGTGGAACAAGTTTCCCAGAAATATTGTGCAGTCGCCATCCTTGGAGGGTTACAAGGCCAGACCAGACAAAGCTCAGAGCAACCTCATCTAACCTTGGAGCTGAAGCTGCTCTGAGCCAGAGGCTCGACTAAAGACCTCCTGAGGTCCCTTCTAGCATGAATTTCCCAGTGATCCTGTGAAATTATAAAATCATGAAAAAAACACAAATTGACATTTAAATTAATAAATTACTCATGGATTTAACATGCACAGTGGAGAACTGTAGTTTTGCTTGCATGTTACACTTCATATTAATGCTGCACACTTTTTCTAGAAAAACACTGTAAAAAGAAAAAGAAGAGGAAACATATGACCATCCCACAAGGCTCCGTTCTCCACTAACTTACGCTCATCAGGTAGTACTTTAGGATTTTATCTTCTACATGTCTATCACATCCGCCTTTGCAAAAGACTGTGTTTTCCACTTCTGATCAAGTCACTCATGCTCCAAGCATGTTTATGGTTTGGCAAAGATAGGGCTTTGGGTGATGAAACCCAAGCACAAGAGGGGGGCATGTATTCTTTATCCCCACCATTGGCTGCAAAGGGACTAAGCAGAGGGACTACAGTTTGGTAGAGGTGACAAGAAGCCAAGGAGCACCCCCATGTGTCTTGCTGCAGTGTTTATCTTACGTTGCAGATACCAAAGTTCATGCTGAAAACTGAGTCAAAATACAAACAGTGTAGTACCTTAAGTAACATTAATCTTTAACCTTTCTTTTAAAAAATGCAGTAAGAACTCTTCAAATGCTCATTATTCAGCTGCAGGCTGGCAATATCTTCAAAATAACTCTGACTTCCAGGAGTCTACAGCAATGTTATTTAACAACAGGAAGGCCTTCAGACCTAGTATTTTCCTCGATAAACTCAGCATAATGCTTGTAGTTTTGCTGTACCTCATCCAAGCAGTTGACACGGACATTCTTGCTGCCCAGTAGCCTTCCAGCCTCTTCAGTGTTTCCTTTAATTAAAAAAAAAAAAAAAAAAAAAAAGACACAGAGAAATAGAAAGAGTGAGAAAGAATAAACTGAGAATTGAGAGGAAAATTATCATTTCCGTTCCCCATTAGAATCAAAATCTTTGTAGATCAACTACTTGGCATGTAGATCAACCACCAATAAATCAACTGCACTTAGTGAAAAAGCTTAGGAATGAACAGTGTTCTGTTCTAGAAGTTAAAAGGCAAGAACATTAATGAGCAGTCAGAGAGCATGCATTAGAAGTAAACATCCATTTTTTGTGAAGTAGCAGATGTACACACACATGAGAACAGGACACTGACACATCTCTTCATAAACAGCACCAGAATAATTCTGAATGAGTACAACAATGCTGAGCATTTTAACATTTTGACTTCTTTTGGAGCATCTGATCTCTAAAAGAGTTATCTAAGTTCTCACAAATTGCCTGGAGCTACAAGCTGGAGCCAGGCTGCTCACAGTGGTGCATGGTAGGAGGCCAAGAGACAACAGGCAGAAGTTGAAAGAAAAGGAAGCTTTAGACTGGATATAAGCAAAAACATTCTCACTACGAGCCCAGTAAAGCAGAACAGGTTGCCTGACACCGTGCAGTCTCCACGCTTGATGGTTTTCAAAGCCTGATAGGATAAAGGCCTGAGCAATCTCATTTGACCTCAAGGCTAACGTGCTTTGAGCAGGAGGTTGACCTAGAGACCTCCTGAGGTTCCTTCCAACCTGAATCATCCTGTGACCATAATCATAAGTGATCAGGTAAGTTAGACAGAAGTGTCCATAAATCAAAGGCCTGAAACTCTGATTAAAGTGAGTCAATCAGACTGATTTTGATTCCTAGTAAATTCGTTGCTGACTGTCCTATACCTGTGTCTCTGACACAGAGGAACATTTTTATATAACTGAGAGTGAAGCCCCCAAACAATAAATAACATTTCTTATGGGTTCGTTTTGCCTGAAAACTACATATTGGAATGCATGGGACACACCATGTGTTTTTAGTTTACCTCCAACTAATGATCACTGGTTGCTATTTTCAAAATGGCATTTGGAGTATGACTATTTAGACAGGCCTGTAGAATTAAAGTTGCCGGACCAGGAAACCCAAATGTTACAGAAAGCACGACAGAAAGCCCTCCAGCAATAAGCATGTGTGCCACATGGTGCGGTGAAACCAGGACAGTTGTGTGAAATGCAAAATCACAGAATGGGTCAGTTTGGAAGGGGCCACAGTGGGCCATCTGGTCCAACCTCCCTGCTCAATCAGGGTCATCCCAGAGCGCATTGCACACGATTGCATCCAGACAGTTCTTGAACATCAACACTGAGGGATGCTCCACAGACTCTCTGGTTAATCTGTTCCAGTGCTTGTGCACAGCAAAGTTCTTCCTCACATTCAGGTGGAACTTGCTGTGCATCAGTTTCTGCCCATCGCCTTTTGTCCTATTGTTTGGCACCATCAAGAAGAGCCTGATTCCATCCTCTTGACACCTTCCCCTCAGACATTTTGGACACGTCGTCCCCTCTCCTCTCTCTAAGAGGACGGTAGTAAGACAGTACAAGGCATAATAAAATAAGACAGTGTAAGGGATAAGAGGCGCACAACATCCTGGACAAGCTCAAGTTCTGTTAATTTAAGAACTACTTGTCTGCAAGGCTTCTCCACGGACACCCCC
>VWZG01003515.1:719206-739247 GCA_013396735.1 Grallaria varia | reverse complement strand
TGAGCACTGCTGAGCACCCTGAGCACTGCTGAGCACCCCTGAACACCACTGCTCTCCTTCTGCCTGCCTGGCCCATCCTGACTCCCCAGGCTTCCCGCCTGGCTCCTTCAGGTTCTTTGCTCATCCCCCGGAGTGCATTCTTGGCTTCTGGGAGGGTGATCCCCATCTCTGCCTCAGGCTGCAGTCACCTCTGTCTGCTCTCTGCTCCCACACTGGGTAGGAGTGGGGAACTGCACTAACTGGAAAACAAGCCCCGCAATAATCCACCTTTCCTGCCTTTTTTTAGGCTGTTACCTCCCAAGTGCAACTGACAGGCTGGTTTTGTTGTCACAAGCCCAAGGGGCACTGGGGGCCACGAGAGGCAGAGCAGTGCAGCAAGACCTGTGTCAGACCCAGCGTCCTGGGAAGCTGAAGGGTAACAATAAATGCCCTAGGACAGACACTAATTGAGCAAAACCTTATTGAAATCAATACTCTAGAGAACCTTTCTATGTGGTGGTATGAGCTAATTATCTCTCCTGTGCAGCCTCGAGTCCTGCCATGATCGTGACCATCTCCCTATGTCCAGGCTCCTGCTCCTCTCCTATCTCAATGTGACTTTGTAAGTGAAAGTTAGAACCTGAATTAAAAGCCCCAGGGTCCCACGGACAGACACCTGCATGCACAGGTCGCTGTGGTGCCTGGACTGTCCTGTCTTTACAGAGAGACGTGGGGTGCCAGAGCCTGGTGGCAGAGAGCAGAGACAGTGCCCATCGGTGCCCGCGTGGGAGCGCCTGGCGAGGCCCCACTCCACCAACACTGTCCCCATGTCTGGTGACAAGACGTTTCCTTAGGAAGGTCTAATGTGGGGGAAGCCCACCATCTGGCACTGGCATGCTGCAGGAAATCACGGAATCTTTCAGGCTGAAAAAGTCCTCTCGTCCTTCAAGTCCAACCCTTCTCCCAGCACTGCCAAGGCCACCATTAACCCGTGTCCCCAAGTGCCACACCCACACAGCTTTTATGTTTACTCGGAACAAAAGCTGGGAAACAAGGACAAACAAGATGCCAAAAACTCGTGTTGAAAGGATGCATTTCCCACCCAATGTGGCCGCTGGATCTGTCCCTCCCCAAAATCCTGCAGCTCCCAGCAAGGATAAACCCTTTACTTTTGTTTATCTGCTCAGGAACAGATCACTGCCCCCTAAATGAGGGCAACTCTGCAATTAGTCCTTAATTGGTTTTATTTTTTTCCTGGCATTCAAACTAATTAGAATTACCTGGCAATGTCTGTCTTGCTCACTTTAATGAGGGTTTTGATTTAGTTGAGGGCAGCAGGTGTGAGAGCCCATCCAAGTGTGGGTCTGATGCTCCTCAGGGCTCTCTGGGCTCTGGGGGCATGGGGTGGGTCTGGGGCACCCTGTGCTCCCCAACACTGCCCTGCACTGCCCTGCAGCCCTTCTCCCTCCATCTCCACTCCCGGGGCTGCCCTGGGGCACCTGTGACAGGGGGTGGTGGCAGCCGGAGGCAGGACAGGCAGGAGGGGCTGCCTGTGCTGAACCATGTCTGCCTGCAGCCTTGCCTAGAGTGTGACAGCTGCGGTGGTCACCCGTGACCATGGTCAGGGACACGCACCCCGGTGTGTGACACATTCAGGGTGCCGGCAGCGGGAACACCGGCTCCTCTTCCCGGCGGTCTGTCCGGCAGTGGCCAGGGCTGCAGCGGCTCTGGAGGCAAGGCTGCTCAGGATCAAACACAAAATGAGGTCAAACATGGAGGTTGCGCTCTGATGTGATGACTCTGTCATCTCGTAGGCTGAGCAGTGATGTGTGGTCTCAGGAGCCTGGCTGGGAGGGTCCCCTGCCCTGGCACAGCACCTGGCCCAGGCTGCTGTCACTCACCTACTCATACCCTTCCCATGCCCAACTGACTTGAACAATCCCAGCTAGTCTGACTCTAACCAGCAATTTCATTTCAGTAATTGAGCTGTTTGTCTGTATTTCTCTGTTTGCTCTCATTGGGGAAAAAGTGGATTATTCACAGGCAGGGCAGTGCTAATGACTGTGTTTGTTCTTCATCCAAACCCAGAAAACAATGAACATCCCTCAGCATTTCCTATGAGTAATGATACTTTCTGCCCAGCTGCTCCAAACAACTTTCCCCTGCCACAGCACAGAGGTGTGCTTTGCCCTGCCTGTGCTCCTACTCCTCTTGCTGCTCTCTGTTCCTGCACCCCCAGAGCCAAGCAAAGGAAAAAGTCGGATACAAGCTGTGCTTCACTCTCAGGGCTCAAAAGCTGCATCAGTGGTGATGGGGAGTGTGCTCAGCGCTGGCCTTTCTCCTTCACAGACCAAATGTCCCATACAATAAGCTGTCCCAAACTGCTCCTCTCCCCTCTTGTATGGGATGGAGAAACTCCATAACGGAATGGTGGGAACAGCCCAAGATGAGAAGCTCTGCCCCAACATCAGCCAGTGCCACCCCAACGCTGTGCACTGACACCAGCCTTGCCCCAAGCAATGCCCGCCCACCCATCCTGCCCATACCACTCATAGTATCCATGCCATCCATACGTCCCATGCCATCCATATGTCCCATCCCATCCACATCATCCATACTGCCCATCCCACCCTTATTGCCTATCCTGCCCTCATTGCCCACACAGACTCTGCTTCCTCGTGTGCAGAACACCTCAATTTGGCTCATTAATACCCCCATGGCTCCAAAAGTGGTTTTGTGGTGGATCTCCTCAGTCACGACTCAGGCAGGTCCCTCAAGCACTGCTGGAGCAGCCAAACACACCTTTGCAGGAGGAAGAGGGAATGTGGCAAGACACATGCCCCAGTGATTTTGGGGGATCAGGTCACGCTGGGCCAAAGCAGGGGCTCGGGGCCAAGCCCAGGGCTGTGGCAGGACATGCTGCTCCTCACATTGCAGCCCAGCAGCCAAGCAGGAAGAACATGTGTCCTGCACTCATGTTTGTTCTTCCCAACACCAGAAACCTTAAATTGTACAGAAGTCTTTAAAAATAATGTACTCAAACAAGAGGGAGAAAGGCTGCTCCTCGTATATTACACCAGGACGAGCGGATGCAGAGACCACTGCATTAACCCGCAGGAGAACCAGCATTTGGAATTTGCCTCCTGGAACCCCAGGTTACCTTCACCCTCCATCTCAGTTCCCTGACATCATGGTTATTAGATAGATCATTTTTATGGATTGTGTCTCGCAAGGGCAGCATTTTAATGAATAGTGGAATTAAATGTTTCCCAGGATTTTTTATATAAATGATCAATTACTGCTGGGCGCATCCATCACATTTATTAGCTCCTTCCAGAAACATTTCTCATAACCTGCAAATCGAAATGAGGTTGAAGTTGAATTTTATTTCTTCTTCAATTGCCCGTAGTAAATACAGTACTTGCACATAAACCACCAGACCAGTGGGGGTTTTGTGCAAGTCCTTTTATGACACTGGATAAAATTCTTAACAAAATGCTTATTCATTTGATCCTTTTTCTGCTGGAGTCAGAGTACCGGCCCAACATTCACATAGGTTTTAGAAAGCCATTATTAAGAATAAAACCATTTTAAATGTTCACTCTTTGGAGCTGCATCTCGAGGCAGAGGCCTTTTCCAAGGTGTTATTTATGTATTGAGGAAGGGAGCTGCTGCTTTTCCCAGTACCCCTTCCCAGGACATGGCTCTTATGGTTCCTCCTTCACCCTGGTCACCTGCACCATCCTCAGTGCCAGCACCCTGTGTGAGGTCTCCATCCCTGCTCCACCAGGAAACAGCTCCATGCTCACTTGGGGAATGTTCTTTATGGGGTCTCATTTCATGGGAGTTACTTTTACAGCTTCCCTGACCACGCTCCATGCTCCGGGGCCAAAGGAATAGGATTTATTAGTCTGTGTTGATAAATCACAGTGAGCTCTGATGTATATATATACAGACATCACATCCCAGCCGAGGAAGTAGCTACTTTACTCCCCGTGCAGCTGGATATTCACTGGCTCTGGTGAGTCCATTTTCCCCAGATGAAGTCACAGCGCTTTCAGCACATGGTGCACTGGACTTGCAGTGTGCTGTGGCAGACCTGAGCTCTGTGTGTGCTCCACACATCTGCGAGCAACCCACATTTCTGCCATCATTCTGCACCCAGAAAGCAGGGCTGAACCTCATTGGACAGAGAGATTCAGACTCACATCTGATTTACCATGTGCTACTGATAAACATCTGCGTTTGGTGATCACGTAAGTGAGAAATAACACGAAAACGGATGGAGAGATCACATCTAACAGGAACTGGAGGTGATTTTTCTCAAGCAGATGTTTCCAAATGGATCGGCTGTGGAAAGAGATTAAAGGAAAAGTCAGCGCAACAGCGTGACAAATTGTTTTCTAAAATAGAGGCGGTCAACACTGATTATATCAAACATGGCTTGAAAGCACATAGCTCCATCTCAAAATTGTTTTCTGATGTGCAAGCAGTTGCCCCACCAGCCACAAGAAAGGGTCCCAGAGGTGGGTGGAAGGGAACTGGCCCTGCAGCTGCCGGAGCTGCCTGACTCACGGCTGGCCGGGGGGCTCGGGGGGCTCAGGGCCAGCTCAGTTTCTGTGGTAGGGAGGCCAAAGGAGGCTTTGGCACTGTGCTGCAGAAATGCACAGGAAACTCAGCCCAGCCCCGCAGAGCTCCCAGCTGGAACTCCCACAGACCCTGCGGGGCTGCCGGACAGCTGGGACATCATCTGCTGCCCAACCCACGTGGGAAGCGAGGCAATTACAGAGGTGTGTCATACAAAATGATAGGGAAGGGGGTCGGCAAAACAATCTAGTCCAGGTGTGTGAGTTCCAAGCCTGATGTGTTAACTGGAGAGTTTTGTCCCAAACAATGAGGTGGAGCTGTGTCTGTGAAGATGGGTTTCACCATGTACGGAGCCCTTTTTCATATCCACAATTAACACAAGCAGGGACTGCTCCTCAGGGCACTCGGGAAACAGCTCCTGCCCCCATGACATGGCGCTGTGGCTGCTGGAAGCCCGTGAGGATGATGTGGAAGAAGTGAGCACAGCCTGGGGAGCAGTGACCTGCACTGCTTCAGGGGAGGCATTTGTCATCAACAGAAATGCTCCAGCTCCTGAACAATGGCCAAATAGCACAGTGGCATGCAAGTGAGCCCTCATTTCTGCTGCTTTTTCCAATCTATGGAATCCCTAGAAAAAGCCTCCCACATCCTCCCAGGAGCCCTATTCCTCGCCCTGGCTGCTTGGGTTTTCAGGCAGAGACACTGAGGGACATGTGCACCATGGCCTGCCAGCCTCTGGATTTTCACAGGCTGTATTGGTCTCTCATGGGCAGAGTTATTTTAAAAAACTACATTTTTGTGCAAGGACACCTTCCTGAAAGGCTGTGCCTGATGGGCACAGTGCAGCCCATCCCAGGATTGCCCATCTGCATCCTTTGCAGCATTACTAGCATTGCAGGAATTCACTTGCATGAGTCAGTGACCCCCAGCTGACTGCATGGGGGTCTCTCCAACCACCTGGGAGCTGCTGGTGCCAGTGTCTGTGCTAGTGGTGTGGTCAGTGAGTTCTCTGTGAACCCAGAGCTGCTATTAGAGTTCCCCAAGTCCTCTGCTGACTTCAAAACTTTGTGTATAAGCACGCAGCTCCATTCCCGGTTCTCATTTGAAAAGCCATATGGAATTTCACTAAAACTCTGCAGTCCTGCATGTCAGAGGAACATAAAACAACACACATGTTTTTAAGAGCAAAGGCCTTGGGATCAGAAAGCAAGGGAACATCTGTGGTGCCGTGGGTAGGCAGTGCCCTGTGCCATGGGTAGGCAGTGGTGGGCAGCCTCCCCCCAAGCAGTGCCGTCACAGCAGAAACCACTGTGGATTCAAACCTCCCAATTCCTTCTCACCAATGCTTTCAAGTGTATTTCTGTTTCTCTGGGTTTCCCAAAATGACCCAGTGGTTACAGCCCTGGCTGTGGGTGTGTGGCTGGGAAGGGGCTGTGCCACACAGCATCTGTCCTGAGCTGCCCAGCACAACTTGGCTGCAGGCCATGGCAGAGTTTGGGTGGAAATATGTAATTAGTGGAATTCAGTCTCTCATTTGGTTGCAGAAGCTCATGGTTAATTATCTGCTCTGCCATGTGGCTGTGAGCTTCCCGTCTGAAGAATAGGAAAGGGGTGTCTCCTGCAGGACTCATTTCTGCTCTACTTCATAGATCAGAGCAAAAAAAATAATACTCATGTACAATCCAGTTTGACCCCTGGGCCCAGGCTGGATCCTCCAGATGAGCTGCAGCCTCCAGAGGCTTTGATGAACGTTTGCACGGAGGAGGTGCTGAGTTGGCAGATGCAGCTGTAGGCACCACCCCCGTTCCAGCACTTTCCAAATGCTGCTGATCAGCCTGTAGTGTGGACTAAACCAACTCCAGGCAGAACAGAGGCAGGTCCCAGCCTTAAGCTTTTCCATGCCTTGCTTGCCTGCTTCCCAGAGGATGGTGAGTGGGTGAGCACCGGAGCCATTGGCACTGGAGCCGTCACTGCAGCCCTGGCCTGCTCTGGTCCCTCAAGCATTTCTCTCCCTGGATATGTGTCCCAGCATGCAGGTGAGCCTAATGTCCCAAGGCCATCAAGATGTACACAGCAGGCTTTATCCCTCTGTGGCTCAGCTGCTTTCTCAGTTCTAGAATGTGGAGTAGGAAACAAGATTATTTTGGGCACTGTCAGGCAATTGTGGTGTTTTATTACAAGGCAAAACACTATTTTAGGACTATGAAAACAGGCCTTAAAATATTGAAAGCCTTGGAATACTTTGTGTTCTTTTCCTTCCTGATCTCTCTGGAGAACTTAGATATGCCCAGCCAGCAGAGCAGCCCTGTCCCACCATGTCATACCATGGTGACCAGCCCTGTCCTTCACACACACATGTCCTTGTGCAGAAGCAGCCCCCGTGTGGGTGAAGCACCATCTGCCCCAGTATTTCACATGTGTTCTGGAGGGCTTGGAGCGGCTGGCATGAGTTCCTGCCATGCCCATGGACAGGGCAGATACCAGCCTGGAGGGCCTGGTGCTGCCTGGGGAGCAGGACAGAGACAGTCACAGGCAGCTTTGCCTGCAGCTCTGAAGGTCAAGGTGTGCTTATCTAAGCAGCATGACTTCCCTTTGTGCACATGTTCCAACGGGCTTTTGAAGGCTCTCCAGCAGTGTCCCAGCCTGTGGAGCTGCAGCGCCGTACACTGCATGCTCGTATCCTTACAGCACCTCCCTGCCTCCTGCTGCCAAGGGGCTCCATGCCCATGTCCCCTGCACCCAACCTTGTCCTTCTGAGAGAAAATTGTTGGCTTCACATACCAAGAACTGCTACAGGGCGGGACAATTGCTTTGTAAAGAAGGTGCATCATCTCCAGCTCAGTGTGACTCGCCAAGCACGTGGGCTCTGAGCAGTTGGTCAGTGTGCTCAGAGAGGCCACCGTTCAGTAGCTGCTAAGGAAGGACAGCCAGAGGGTTTGGTTGGGACCTTGGGTCTCCAGTGACCTGTGTGTCACCACTGCAGGTTCCGAGCCACTGGTGCACCAGTGCTTTGTCAGTTCTGGGACAGCCGTGCACGTCCCAGGCAGGCTCTGAGAGCTGGCTGGGATTTTGTTTTAATTCCCCAGATTGCGTACAGTGTTTGATGAGGTGTATAAGAGCCAGGTGATGCCAACGGGAGGCATCGCTGCTGCTGCCCAGCTCTGGCTGAAACCCACCAGCTGAGTAGCTCGGAAGCCATGGTTTGAGGGCTCCCTGGTTCCCTGTGCTGGACAGCCACGTGTCCGGCCTCTGCCTTCATGGATGCATTCAATGCATCCTGGCACACACAAGCGTAACAAATCCTCTCAGGACAAGATGAGCTACAGGCACTATTTCCTTCTTGGAAACTCACCAAATGTTGACACTTTCTTCCAAAATTTTGCCTAAAGATAACACTTCCCTTGAGCCAGGATGTGCTTCTGCTCGAGGGGGTGGCACTGCAGCCACCATACAGGTCGTGCAGGTGGATGGGTGGGAGCAGGAGCAGCCCCGGGGTGGCAAGATGTGACATCAGGCACCTGTGTGGCCATGGCCGTGTGTCACCTTCATGGCCATGTGTCACCTCACAGCCACAGCTGCCAGCCATGTACCTGCAGCCAAAGTCTTGGACTGGTGGCAAAGCTGAAGGGGAAGAAAAGCACGTCGGAAGCTGGCAGGGCTGGGAGGCAAAGGGTGCCCTGGTCCCCTCAGGAGGCACTGGAACGCCTCTGGGTCTGGGCTGGGGTGCCCACTGCTCGCCCTGCTGGGATGAGCCCACACCTGGCTTTCAGCTGCAGTCTGGCTGTTGTAAGCACATGCCCAGGGCAGGAAGGGCTGCGCAGCGCCCTGGCTGAGCCCCGCCGCTCTGACAGACCAGCGGGACGTGTTCCAGCAGCTCCTGAGCTCTGCAGCAGGATCTGTGAGTCAGACGATGAACCAAAATCGCCCCTGTTTTGGGGAACCAGTATTTTCCAAAGGATTAACCTTCCGTGCCAATGAAGGGGCCGGCGCGGAGGCTCCTTTGCCCGGCGCTGCCGCGCTGCCCCGCGCCCGCCGCTGCTGTTCCCGGCGGCGCCAGGAGATGGGACGCGCGGCGCGGGCAGCGGGACCCCGCCGGCACGGGCAGCTGCACGGGCAGCACTTTCCTGGCCTTTGCTGGAATTAATGACTCGTGTTCGAACTGCTGAGGGCGCTGAGCTTTAACCCCATCGCAGCTCCACACCCTCACCCATCCCGGGGGCTCCAAACAGCCATTTGTCCTGCGATGGGCTCGATTATCGGGCAGAAAGCAAGGATTTGGTGCAACAGCTCTCACCAGCCCTGGCCAACCCCTAAGACAGTCCTCTTTGGGGTTAAAAAAACCAAAACCCTCCTCTAAGTTTCCGTCACTACCTGATTTCCCACTGGTTTAACAGCCTGCTGGGGCACTGTGGGTTTCTCAGGAAACCTCTGGGGCCTTTTCTGCCAAGAAACTGGCAAGAGGACAAGAGGAAACAGCCTCAAGTTGTGCCAGGGGAGGCTTAGGTTGGATAGTAGAGAAAATTTCTTCACAGAAAAGGTTGTCTAGCCCTGGCAGGACAATCTCTCCCCTGGGAGGGATTTAAAAACCATATGGATGTGGCTCTTGGGGACACGGGTTCACAGTGGCTCACCCGTGCTGTGGAAGGGTTGGAATTGATAGTCTCAGGGGGCTTCTCCAAGCTCCGATTCTGTGATTTTATGATGAAGCAGTTGCTGCTCATGAGCACAGGAGCAGCGCTGCAGGCACAGGCACTGCGGCTTCCCTGGAGCTGCACAGCCCCTGTCACTGCCCCCTCCATGGGATCCCTGCTTCACCCCACCCTGCGGCCCCCCGGCCCCTGTCCCTGCTCCCCACTGTCCCCTGGACTCCTTCAGTTCATCCAAGGCAAACCTGATTCTCAGGGAGTGAGTGACACAGCTGTGACACAGCCAGGGCTGAAAGGCTCCTCTCTGCACACACGTTTGCCTTTCACCAGTGGAATGCATCTCCTGGGAGAGCCAGCACAGGTTCTGCTCCAAACATGGAGTGGCCATTTGGGGAAAAATGTTACCTCCTTTCAAATTTACATCCTGCAACTTCAATTTAATTCCTCAATCCCTATAACAATCAGTTTTCTTTTAAATTAATAGCATGAAATTTATTAGGAAATTAAAGTATCTTCTTTGGCACTTACGTGCCTTCTTACCTTTCTCGTCTAATTTTAGAACAGGAGATGCTATTGCTCAGAATCTCATAAAAAGGATTTATAATAGTTAATAATTAGTGCATTAATGCACCAGGCTGCAGCAAAATTCATGCAGGCTGTGTCTGCTGGGCTGGATTCAGCACTGTGCACTGGAGCAGCAGCAAAAACAGCAAAACCAGCACAACCAGGCCCCAGAGCTGTGAGGGATGTCCCAGAAGAACATTCTCGTGCTGGGAGATGCTGCAGGTGACACCGTGGAGCCTTTGCCTGCTGCACCCCCATCCCAGGGCGTGGGGGGCTGTGGTCACTGGGGCGGACCAGTGGGACCAAGGGAAAACACACTGAACAGGGACAAGGGGAAACAAAAATTCTTTGGGTAACTGAATTCTGCTGGAGCACAGAGAGTCTGACTCCTCTGGCACAGCAAGGACCAGGGGAAGGGGACCCAGCTGTGGTGGAGCACCACCTGCATCCATCCCTGCATCCTCAGGGAGGGACCCCTGCTGCGGGGCTGTGCTGTGCCTCAGTGCCCTCCCCCTGCCTGGGGCTGATGATAACTCACACAAGGTCGCACTGACATTGCTCCAAAGCACTGCCCTGGCTGAAATCCCAGAGCTCACATCATGAGCAGATCCCAGGATCTGTTCTGTGGATCTCAGCCTTGCTATAGTGCAGCATTACTTGTCCTGTCTGTGCCATTGTTCTGTTCCCTTCCCTCCACACTGGCACAAAACCATCACATGTGGAGCAGTTTTTAAGCCAAAGTCCTCAGCATTCCCACCCACTGCTGGGAGCAGGTTGGTGCGTAGGTTTATAACCACCTCTTGAGGAAACAGCTCCCAGAATAGCACGAGTTTGAGCACAGAGAAAGTTTCAGACCATTGACCTCTCGTAGTTTGGTTCTGATGAGCCTCTGGAGCAGAGCTGAGTTTCTCCAGATATTCCCAGGCACAGACCAAGCCCAGGGGGATGGATGTCCAGCACTTGCCAAGGCATCAAAACTGAGATCACAGGGACCACTGAAGACTCTCTGTGGGAGCTACAGTGTTCAGGTGGCAGCTTTGTATCCTTCCTCAGGGGTCCCCGAGGGAAAGTGGAGTCAGGCAGTTATCTGCAGCCTGATGGGGACATTCCAGCAGCCAGGCACCTGGAACACTTTGATTTAAGCCTTCAGGATACACCAAAGCAAAGCGGGAGCTGAGCAGCCTCCCACCAGCTCAAGCACCAAGGAGGAGCCAAAGTAGCACAAATTCACCATTGCACACCCCATCCAGCTCCCAGGCAGCCTGGAGACCCTCTGGTGATCCAGCTGAAAGGAAACAGGATGTTTGTCTGCACCGGAAACGTCTGACTGACAAAAATGGGCTCTGAGAAATGGTAACAGTGACAGAGTGGCTGATGGGACTGAAGGGGCTTGCCACGTATTCCATGATAAAGGGCCTGTTTGCATATTTAGCATTTTACTATGCCAAATGTAGCAGGAACACCTTTTGATCCAGGCTTTCATCCAGAGGGCTGACCCTTCCTCCCCAGCAAACAGCACCCTGAATTTAGTGGAAGTTCTCCCTCTGCAGATCTTTTTGGTAGTGATGAAAACCTGTCACAACCGGCTGCATTTCTTTGCCACAGTCCTCTGATTTCAGGCATCTGTAAAAGATGAATTCCCCCAGAAAACACAAGGAAGAGGCAGGTTCCTCACACTGCTGTGGAAATAGTGCCTGGGGTCCTTATCTTGCCCCCCTTGCATGACAGCATGTAAAATACCAGCACTACATTACCAATAGGTGCTCAGAAATCCTGGGGGGTTTTGGTTTTTTGGTTGTTTTCTCTCCCCAGAGGGTCTCCGTCTCCTGAGAGCTAAAGTTCCAGGAGCCTCCTCCAGAGTCAGGACACAGGCAGGTGCAATTGGCCACTGGTGAATATAGGAACCATGTGCTTAAAACACTGTGTGCTTTAGAAAGGGATCTCTGAAATCCAAGGCATATTTTTCCCCACCAGTGGTCATTAACTGTTTCACAGTGGGGTGGGATCACCCCTGTGCTGAGGGGAGGGGGCTTGGTGCTCGGGAGGTGAAAGCTGAGCAGGGGACCCTGGGTGCCATGGGTGACACACAGCCAGAGCTCCCGATCCAGCACTTTCCAGTTCATCAGCACTTTTGGATTATTCTCCACAGGAAGGATGTGCAGACAGCAGCACTTCAGGCACAGTGCTGCTGCAACATGAGCTGGGCAGTGCCCGTGGCACCAGCACCCACGGCAGCGGCACCGAGATCACAGAGGCACGGAATCCCACAACAGGCTCAGCTGGGAGGGACCCACAAGGATCATCCAGTCCGACCCTCAGCCCTGCACAGGATCATCCCCTGCAGTCACACCACATGCCTGAGAGGATCATCCAAACACTTCTTGAGCTCTGCCAGCCTTGGTGCTGTGCCCACTGCCCTGGGGAGTCTGGTCAGTGCCCGACCACCCTCTGGGGGAAGAACCTTTTCCTGAGATCCAGCCTAAACCTCCCCTGGCACGATTTCAGATGCCAGAGATGTGGAGGGGCTGCCCACTGCTCCCATCTCACTGCTCCTGCCCCACACACAGGGACAGAGACCAGGCATCTCTGCGGGACAGGCCCCCACTGCCACCTCCCTCTCCTTGGGATGGTTCCAGGTAATTTCAGAGCACAAGCTGGGCTGTAACTCCAGCCCATGAGCTCCTGAGCCCCAGCCCTGGGCTCACTGCCTGGGAGACAGCGCCAGTCCCACACAGCAAAATGTGCCACTCAGCCCCACGGGGGGAATCTCACCCCGAGACCCAGCAGTTTGGGCTCTGATTTGGTGGGGATGAGGATGAGGGACACGCTCAGAGTTGTGCTCGTCCAGCCCAGGGGATGGTCAGGACTGTGTGTCAGCAGTGACATGAGGGTCGCACAGCTCTGTGGACCAACAACCTCTCCTTCATCAACTCCCTTTGGCAGAGCAGTTCTCAGTCTGATTTCCATCTGCAGGTCCTGTGCTGCCTCCAGCACAGTGTGGTCACTCTCTGATGCTCCTGGGATGTTCATTCTGGAGACAATGGAACACTGGGCAGGGTGAGAGGGGATCTTGCCTGTCCTTGCCAGTGCTGGCACTGAGCAGTGATACCAAGGGCTATTAAGACAGCTTTGCTGCAGCATAAGACAGCTGTTCATATGAAGCTTCATAAGTTCACCAACAGTTAAGCTCATAAGGTACAGGTCCATCCCAAACCCAGAACATGCACTCTGTAATTGGAGCCTGAGCCCTGCTTTCAGAGGTGGCCTCAGTTCCTGCCCACTCTCCCCTGCCTCGTCACCAAGATGCCTCCCTGGAAGCCTACACAATTTCCAAACAGAAATATCCTGCACAAGGGCCTCCTTATAACCTTCTAGAAGGTGCTGGAGTCCATTTCAGCCTGAAAGCCAAAGGAGATTTTCTTTGTAAGATTCCATAGAACTTGGGACTCCTGCACTTGTATTTCCATATTCATTATTTTTATTATTATTTAGTAAATTTGACTGTAGATAAAGAAGAACTGCCTTCTGCAGCCTAGGTTTCCAAAAACAAAACCCCCTGGATTTACAGACCTGCAGTGCCAGGACCTGCAGCACTCTGCCTGACCTACATTTTAAGGCCAGGAGTTGTTCTCAAGCAGCCAGGGCTGCCTGCCTGCCTGTGTGCACACAACAAGAAGAACTGAGATAGCTCAGGACAAACCAGGCTGGAACCATTCGGATGCCCAGCTCAGGACAGCAGGATGCAGACAGCAGACCCCAAAGTGCAGCAGTGCTGTGCTCAGCTTACCTGGGTGAAAAAAGGGTGTGCAAGACGCCCTACAGAAACCCCTCGGTGCCCGAGCTGGGTCAGCCACACTTACCATGGGCATGAGACACAACCAGAGCCCAGTGCCCTGCAGCAGCCCTGGGCACCTGAAATGGGCTCCTGGGCACAGGTGGAGAGGGACACGGGTGGGGGGACATGGGTGGGGCTGTTCAGGGCCATTAAGGCTCATCAGCGCTCAGTCCCTGAGGTTGGGCAGGTTGGAGAGACTGTTTGACTGCCTATGTCTGTAAAATCAGCCATCAGTGAGTGCTGTGCCATGGTGCCAGCCAGGTGGGAACAGGTCCCAGGTGCTCTATGGCTGGAGGTGTCACAGCAGAGGTACCACCTTACCTGGGTACCCAGGGCTGCCCAAATGTGTGCTTGAGGAGGCAGAGGCGCTGGAAGTGCTGGAGGAGTCGGAGGTGTTGGAAGCCCTGGAGGTGTGGAGTGACGGTGGGTGCTGCCATGGCCAGCACAATGTGCTGATGGCCCTGCTCCTGCCTCGGTTTCCCTCTGCAGCCACAGCAGCCTGGGAAGGATTACTGCCATCTGCTCCTTTGGCACGCAGGGACTGGCCTTAGGCAGCAGCGAATGCACGGCAAGGAATTAACTCAGCCACAGAGGAATCTGCTGTGGGAAATGCTGTCGTTCTGACATTTGAGTCTATCCAAAATGAGGCTGAGAACTGGAGACAAGGAGCAGTTTCACAAGATTTCAGCTCAACAACAGCTAAATGAGCCATCCCAGCAGTTGGAAATCTCAGCATGAAACTCTAGTTTGAAATCTTTAATTTCAAAATTCCATTTTAGAAGCACAGTTTAGGGAAAGCTGTACCTCCCCACTGAAACTATTCTGTGGAGAAAAGTTTCACGTGGCTTTAATATGGAACATGCAGGAGTTTAATAAGTAACAACCAATGTGACTGTGCCCGTGTGCTTTCTGCATTGGAAAAGCAGCTATTTCTCATCTCTCTTCCATGAAGGCCTGTGTAGAAAAAAGTAAATTTCATGGAGACATGGATGAATGCTCTCAAAGAAATCCCATCTGAAACTAATATGGATGCTCCCAAACTGTGTCCCTCTTATTCAACTCTTATTGCAAACTTAATTTGTATTGACCATGAGCATAGAGATGAGTTTCAGCCAGCGACGACCAGCTGTGCTGCTCCTGTTTGCAAACAGGCACTTTGCACTTAGGAACTGCTGGATTTTCATGTCCATAAGGGTAAAAAAATATCTAGGAATGAAGTATTCTGATACATGGGATATTCCAGAATATTCTGGAATAAAGTACTGGGGCAAATAGGCTTCCTGCAACCCTCTTGACTTGCTTTCTTAGCGAGCAACCAAAGCAGCCATGTACTAGTGATTTACATGACTATTTTTTTAAAGCAAATCCAGTCAGGAAACCAATAACCACTCACATCAGCTTTTCTACCATTTTATTAAAGGTCTGGTGACAAAACTCTGCCTTGGGATCTCCCCGTCAGTCAGAGAGTGCCCAGCAAGCAGCAGAAGCCCAGGAGAGGAGAGGGCTGGAAACGCCTGGAGCGTGCTGGGATGGGCAGGCTGATGGCCACGTGTCGGGGCAGTGAGGGGGTGACAGGGCTGTGGGGCCATGGGGGCCGTGGTGACTGACCCCTTTGCCAGGGGAATGCTGCCTGGCAGAGCTGCAGCCCCTGGCAGTGCCACCACTGCCAGTGCTCTCGGGCAAGCCAGGGCCAGGCTCTCCCACCCAACTGGTTTGCAACCAGCAGGGCAAGTTGCTGGAAGTCTTCCCGCGAGTGAGCTCATCTGGCATCCTTTGGAAAACAGCATTACCAGTGGCTGATGTTTTGCTCCTCAAGCCCACGGTCGTTTGGCTTCCTTGTGCTCAAACCCAGAAGGAACAAGAAGATCAGAGCAAGAGGGTTCCCGGACGAGCCCCCCGGCCCCTCTGCGGCGCTGCCCGAGCCTGTCTCCTGTAGCTCCCTCGGAGCAGGGAGGCAGCAGCCTTTGCCAGGCAGCATTCCCCTGGCAAAGGGGTCAGTCACCACGGCCCCCATGGCCCCACAGCCCTGTCACCCCCTCACTGCCCCGACACGTGGCCATCAGCCTGCCCATCCCAGCACGCTCCAGGCATTTCCAGTGTGCGTGGCCACAGCCCTGTCATCCTTCCTGAGAGGAAAAGCGTGGCCATTCCGTGCCCCCAGCGAGGCCTCGGTGCGGGAACACGGCGGGCAGGAGCCACAGCCACGGGGATGTGCCACTGCCGTACTAACAAGGAGATTTCCACAGCCCGTTGGACGGGCAGTGGGACGAGAACACAATCCACGTGGGAGCACAGCGCCCTGAGGATGCCCTGAGGAGTCTCAGCACACCAGCCAGGAACGGCCCCGGTGCCCGAACCCTCGGGGTTGGTGCCTCTCAGAAGGTGCCCTGGAAGCCCCGGTGGGGGTTCCACAGCCCTGGGAGCTCAGCAGGACAGGGCGCTGACAGGGAGTGGGGTCTGTGCCCAGGGGGAGCGGGGCTGCCTGGGGGTGCCACTGCCCCAGTGGGCAGGGACACAGCTGGGCCCCCGAAATGGGCAGATGCTGCTGATGGGCCACCAATTCACTCTCCTGAGGGCACTTCTCTCACAAGGGATGTTTCCATAATCCATTAACTGCCACAAATTAAAAAACCCCACCCTGAACCGATGGCTGTCTTCCTCTTCTTCAGCTTTTCCACCAAAGGAGACAAAAATCACTATTCTTTTAATTTCAAACACAATCAATATCAGTCCATACAGTCCAAGGTTCACTGCTTTCAGGCAACCGCTCATAAATATTCATTAGAGAATTAAAGAGCTATTAACAAGGGTAACTGTTGAGGAGCATTTATTAACTGTCTTACAGATAAATGAAATTTGCATTTCTCAGTGTGGAAGCCCACTTGGAGCAATGGCTCCTTGCATGACAATAAGCCATCAGGTAAAAGCTGGTGGGAAGGCAGGAACCCCCCAGTCCTGACACAAAGGACAGCGCCAGTACCTTCAGCTTTATGGAGCTGATGAAAGAACACTTCTGGTGACCCCCAACTTGCTCCCTCCAGCCTGACCCACCCGAGCACCCCGACCCCATTACTCTGCCCCTCTGCTCCCTGCACCACAGCAGTGCAAAACTCATCTCTTTTTGGTAACTGTGATTCATCCTGATTTGCATACCATGGTCACTGCCTCCACATTTCCTCTAATTAATTCCCCAGGAGGACACTTTGCCCTGTCGGCTGTGTGGTGATAAGTTCTGTTCGTCTTTATCACAGAGGAGGTTTGTGTCCCCATGGGGACCGTGGTGCCCAGGCCTGGACCTGGCAGTGGCAACGAGGGGATGGGGCATCTCATCCCCCCAGATGTGGCATCTCAACCCCCCAGATGTGGCATCTCATCCCCCCAGAGGTGGCTTTGCACGGGGACTCTGTGCCTGCTGCCCCCTTGCACACAGGGACATTTATTGTCACCTCACCCCCGCCCTGGCAGGTCCATCCCCAAGCAGCACCCACTGGAGGCATCTGGAGCAGAGTAGCGGCTCCAGGGATTCTGCCTAAGAACCTGGGCAAAGCTTTCTTAGCTAAAACCAAGGGTCTTGAAGTGGGGCAGGGGGAAAAATGGCCATTTGGGGGCTGATGAAAGCAAATTAACAGTCTGGCTGTGCCGCCGGGTGCTGGCACCAGCGTGGCAGCGAGAGCCCCCCGTGTGCCAGTCCTGGTGCCACGTGGCACTGCCAACGTGGAGGGACAGCTGTGGAACCACTGGTTGTCCTGCAGCTGCACCAAACGGGAGTGCATACGGGAACCCCATGGGAGGACCTGTTACCTGAAGCAATTATTGCTCAACCTGAAAGGCAAAGCAGGAATTGCAGCCCCTCAGGTCTCTCCTAAAGCAAAGGTCCATAATTAATATTTGCTTCCTGGCATTTCAGGGCATCTGAAAATGGGGACCCTGGAGCAGCCCAAGGTTCCCCTCAGCTGGGGTTATCATAATACATGAGGTTTTATCCAAAGGATGAGCAGCTACTGGGTTTTGGCCTGGGATTCCCAGACCCTGCAGGTCCAAGGGGACCACAAAATGTGACCCCAAAAAGCAGGAGTGTTCTCAGCAGCCTGGAAGTTTCTGGGCTCCAACAGAGAATAACTAGGGATCTGCATGAGGAAAGAAATACTGAAAACCATCAGCAGAGGAGGTGCCATTGCTTTAGGGGTTATTTGACACTGCAGCCCATGGTGTGGGGACGGGGAGAGACACTGGGCTGGTGCCAGAGTTCCCACCAGTGATTTATCTTCCCCAGGTCTGAACCATTGCAGTAGGATATTGCTGGGGGAGGAATAGATCCACTGATCCATTCCTGACTGCCAAAATTTCTGCAGGAAATTGAAGTCCCATTCTGCTCCCACCAAATCATCCATGTGTTATTTCCTCCACCTCTGAATAGGTATATTTAAAACTGCAAAGTAACCGTGACTAGGAGTCTCATATTTCTCTGTAAAACCACAGTAAGCTATATATAAATATAGATATACTCTCACACACACACAAACACATCTGTGTTTATATATATATAGATATATACACATAAAAATACATACAAATGTAAGCTACCTCAACAACTGGCAGGGGTCATGTTCAGGTGTGATGGTGCCCAGCAAGTACCTGTCCAAACCTCAGCAGCCCTGTGCCAGGGCCCTGGGAAATAAGGGATATGGATATTGCTCCCTCCTGCAGAGGAGTGACAGGGAGCAGCAACACACACATATAGGCATACCTATGTACATTTTGGACAAAATTGGGTTTCCCTTTAATCAGGTTTTCAAAGCTAAGTTTTGTGCCCCCATTCTCTCAGGGTGACTCTCCCAATGGATCCTGAGTCATAGCCCTGGAACAAAGGCCAGCAGCAAACAGGATGCTGAGGGCTGGTCTGGAGTCATGAAAGTTATGAAACTTTTTCTGACTTTCAGGAATGATTCACGATTTTTACATTCTTGGGCAGACATTTTCCTTAGTCACCGTCAGGGTTTCAGTGACAGATGAACCTCTCAGAGCCTTCGGCTCTCATTTCCAAATCCAGACTTTGAAACTTCATCCCTGAATTATATGTTAAGGAGTTCCTTTTTTTTCTGTCTCTCTGAAGATATTGTTAATCTCTGTCTGCTTTTAGCTTGCAGAAAAACCTGAGGCTTGGCATGACTTTCTCCTCTGTCCCAGGGCACTACCAGTGGCTCTTGGTGGGACACTGCAGGGATGTGGCAGAGACGTGGCTCCTGCTGCTGGATGCTCTGTGTTTCCTCCAGGCATTGCCCTCTCCCAGCCTTCCTCCTTCCTGTAAGATCACTACAAAACACAAAGCTAAATGCTGAGATTATATTAAATCCAAGAAAATGTAACAGAGTAGCTTGATGGAATATAAATATTTAGAGAAATATGCATCAGAGGCTGAAACCAAAGACTTAGTACTTGCAAATGTAGGTCACAACTCCCTCAATCAGCAACAGGGACACTGGGAATTGGGACGGCCCCAGTGCCCACCATCTCCTGGCAGGATTCAAGCAGGTGGCCTCAGTGCTGGGGAACAGGCTGCTCCCAGTGCCCATCTATGCCCCCCGTGCTCAGAGGGTAAATTCCAGATCACGACAAGTCACTGGCAACAGCCCTGGCATAAAAGGCCAGAGTCTGTCACTGTGCTGTGCAGGAATGTGATGCTGTGGTGAGGATTCGGTGCCATTATGGGATTTCATGGTGTTCAGTGGGATTTCGTCTGTTCTGTGGCTGCACAGGGAGAAATGCCAGAGAAAATCCACACTCTGAAGGGCAGGGTGTCTGAGAAACCCTGGTTGGCTGTGAGTAGAAATTGGACAAATCTGAAGGGATAGATTAAATTATTAAAGAAAATTTCAAGGTGTCACCAGACAATGCAGAGACAGCAGACAGGCTGGGAGAGCTGGGGGTGTTCAGTTTGGAGAACAGAAGGCTCCAGGGAGACCTTAGAGCCCCTTCCAGTGCCTGATGGGGCTTCAAGAGACCTGGATAGCTACCTGAAATTTCCCTAAAGAAATACTTGCTTAGTTTTCCTGAGACTCACCACACTTAAAAGTCTCCATTTCCCCATGTGTCATACACTGTGTCCCTGAAGAAACCTCTGGATGTGAGTAAATGCCAAAAACCTTTTTTTGGCAAAAGATCTGTGCCAAGCCTGTAGCCAAATCACCTTTTTTTCTCTGGGATTAAGAGTGGGAATTGAAAGCTTTCCAGGGTGACTCATGGCAGGTGTATTTGACACTGTGTGTTCAATGACAGGGGAAGGAATAGGTGGGCCCACAGGTGGGCCCTTGGGTTTTCTCCTCCCTCCTGCCTCGGGGATTTGCAAAAATGGTTTTTGAGTCACAGAAACAGCGAGGTGACAGGGGGGTGGCAGGGGGGTGGAAGGGAGGTGGCAGGGGGGTATGGCAGG
>VWZG01003515.1:679601-713297 GCA_013396735.1 Grallaria varia | reverse complement strand
CCCTGCTCCCATCCCCTGCCCATCCTGCTCCCATCCCCTGCTCCCATGCCCTGCTCCCATTCCCTGTCTGTCCTGCTCGTTGCAGCCTCCTTGTCCCAGAGCAGGCTGTTTGATTATGCAGATACAACTGGCCAGAGGCTGCTCAGCCCCAGATGTTATAAACAGCCACATGATGATCTTGCCAAAGTTCTTTTTATTTTAGTCAAGCTATGTGTTTAAGTCTTCTCCATACATGAATTCCAGAGGCTTACAATACACTGTGAGAACATTTCTTTTATTGGTTCTAAATGTACCAACCTTCCCATTTGTTTGTGGGCTCTTGAGAAAAAACGATGTGTTTTATTATCATTATTGTCATTCTTCTTCTTCTTCTTATTATTATTCCTGGCACAGCCGTGTGGGCAGGGGGGCTGTGCTGGCACAGGCTGCTCCTGCCCCAGAGCTGGGTCTCTGCCCAGGCAGGAGGGCCCAGGGCGCAGCAAGCACCGGCCACAAACTCTAGTGCAGCCACTGTCACATGTGGGTGAGTGGCTTCAAGGCCCAAAAGTACCAACTTCTCCTTATCTTTGGATTATTCTGTGGTTTTCTGCTCACCCATAGCTTGGTGTGAAGCAGCTCACACTGTCCATGTACAGCACATGTGTGCTGCACGGTGGGATGGTCACGCATGCGCAGGTGCCTGGTACGTCTGTTTACACAGCTCACCAGCACAGAGGATTAATCCTAGGGAAAGCAAACTCTCCAGCCTCACATTCCTGGCACTGCTGAGTGGGATGGTTACTCTGGCTTTTATTGCTAGAAGAATCCTTCTTTTGATGTCCTTTGCACTGCAGTGTTTCGCTACCAGCGCTGTGGGCTGAGCTGCCACTGCAGTGCTGGGCTCTGAGCAAGACACACCTGCAGACTCTCTAGTGAGACCCTGAGCTGCAGCTTTGCCCCAAAGCTGACTATTTTCAATATTCTTGTACATCTCATATTCTGTGATATTTAGAAATAGTTGTTGCCGCCACTGAAAATAGAACCCACAGTGTATTTGCCATCACATACACATGGCTAAATATAACACCTGATGGCAAATAGCAACAAACAGGGTGGTCATGGCCTGGGATAAACCCAGGAGACAAATAAACCTCACCCATAAGTAAATAAACAAGTAAATAAAAGGCAGCCCCTTTCCCTTTCCAAGTGCCCACAGACTGGTTTGAAATAGACGTTACTGTGTTTGACTGATGCTTTTGCAGGAAAAGTGAATCAGATTTTAAGGCCCCTGTTCTGCAGGGGGGGTGAGCCCTGTCCGAGCCCCCTGGCCGTGCTTTGCAGTCCCACGTGGCTGCTCCTGCCCTGTCCTGCTGGGTTTGCCACAGGGACAGTGACCATGCAGGGAGCAGAGCGTGGTGCAGCAGCTTGGCCAGGACCCCCAGACCCCTGCCCAGGTGTGAGGAGGATCTTGGGGTCCCCACGGGCACGCAGGGCCTCCTCCACCATTCGCCCCACGCTGGGAAATAGAGCACTGTGTGTGCAGCAGGCTGAGCACACATGTACTTATACACGTGTACACCACTAAACTTATCACAATCAGGTCAAACAAGACGGCAAAGCCTCCTCCTGCTCTCTGGATGTTAGGAGTACAGGAAAGGGTGGCTTGTCCCTCTGTTTTCCTGAGCTCAAGTGAGCTCAAGTGCCAGTGGGTAGTGTCTCCCTGGACTGCACCTCTGGATGGGTTTATGGTGCCTCAGTACAGTCGGTGCTCACAAACAGTCAAGGGTTTAATCAGCCTGGCCATAAATCTCCTCTGCTTTCATTCACTCAGCTTTCAACCTCTGTCACAACTGTTTATATTTTTCCACACTGAGTTCCTGGATAGATGAAATCTCAACATCTCATGGTAAAAAAACAAGTAGAGGGAGGAAAAAAAAGGAGTAGCCGAGAATTATAGAAGTCCTTGAATTCTCGTGCTGCCTCGTCCAGAAGCAGAACAAGCACAGGCCTGCTCCCATCACACTGCCTGGTCAGAAAACTGCTCCAGCCCAAGCAGGGCTTTCCTTTCCTCATGTCCCGGCTGACAGATGGGTTCCCACCTCCTGTTTGTCCTTTTAATTCCTTTGTCTATTGAAATGCAGCCATGAGTCAGCCCAAAGCACACACCATGCAGTGAGACAGCCAAGATAAGAACACTGGCAGGTAAGTGAAGTCTCCCCATTGCAGCAGCACACTCCATGTGTGAGGGTCAGTCCTGGGGACCCTGGCTGGCACCGGCAGCGTGATGGTGAGGGGAGAGCCCAAGATGTCCAGCCAGCCCAGACACAGCACCCTGTCCCCAGGGGGCCAGCTGGAGCCATGGGATCCACTGCTTGCCTGAGAAAGGAAAACTCTTCCAAGGCAGATGACAGGCCACTAATTTTTTTTGACTTCATCCTGGTCAGGGCAACAAGCCTTGTCTGTGGCTCTGCAGTACCTGAAGAGGTTAAGCTGAGTGGGAGAGGATCTGTGCTCCTGCTGGGTGAGGTCTGATTGCTCTGGGAGGAGGGAGGGCAAAGATCCCAGAGCTGCACCGGGGGTGACTCAGCACAGCCTCGGCTGCATGGACTCATGGATGGGTGTGAGTGTGGCCACTCTGTCCTCATGTGTAGACCCACGTGTCACCAGGGGGTTTAAAGCACAAAGGTATCCTGGGGTGTCACCAACCATTGCCCTCAAGCACGTCAGCCTGACAGAAGACAAGAAGAGTGCCCCTGGATCCAGCTACTGTGATGTCATGTGGAAACATGACAGATGGACAGCTATAGCTGATCGAAAATGCCACTTGTTCCATTGGCATCAGGCTGAAAACCAAGGCCAGTGTCAGGAAATCTGTCCCTGCTGCACAATCCTGCTTGGGGTGACAGCCCTGCAGCCAGTGCAGGCAGTGCTGGCACAGCGAGCTGTGCTGAGCTGCTGGGCATCCCTCCCTGTCCCACTGCCAGTCTGTGAAGGCCATGGACAGCTCATGGCTCGGCTACATCCAGCCCAGTGACTGTGCTCATTAAACTGCTACCTGAGCTCATTAGGGAGCACACGGGCCCCTGGTGCTGCACAGAGGGCACATGTGGATCCAGGGGGATGCCAGCATTTCCATGGACGGCTGCAAGGTGATGCCAACCTGCCCAGGGATGGATACAAGGTGATGCTGACCTATCCAGGGATGGTTGCAGGGTGATACCAACCTGCCCAGGAATGGATGCAGAGGGACACCAACCTTTACAGGGATGGCTTTAGGTGATGTTTAATCTGTTTGGGGATCCCCAGTTTCCCACTGATCGCCAAGAGCAGGGGCATAATGCATTTAGTGCAAGGCAAACCAATATAAACCTTTAAAGTAAAGTGAAGACCAAATCCCAATAAACCACAGAGCATCCCTGGAACCATCCCAGGGACAGATTCCCAGGTTGTCCCCAGCATTTGCTTGCAGAGCTCTTAAGGTGGGGCTCAGAGGGGCCCTTGGGATCTTGCAAAGCCAGACTACACCAGAGCAGGAGGATTTCCAATCAGGCACATCACAAAGGATGTTCTGCCAGCAGCTCTGATCGGCCCAGCTCATCAGGACATGCCACCTCGTTACAGCCAGGGCTGTGCCTGGGTAGGCAGGAGTGGGAGAGGAGATTTTCTTTTCCCTTGCATTAAACACTTGTGCATCAACTTGCACCACCTGCCTCACGGACGCTGTCACAGACAGTGTGTTTGCAGGGGGATTGGGAGCCATTCCTGCTGGAGCCTCCCAAGTCAGTCCAGGAGAGCTGCATTGCCAATCCCCCACACTGACAGCTGCAGCATGGCCCTTCTGACCAGAAAACTGACTAGAAAGTATGACCTGGTCACAAAACACATCCTGTGTGGGCTTCAGCTGAGGTACTGGTGGATTCACAACCCCCAAGCCCCATCCAGCTGCGTTCAGCCTTCCTGGCAAGTGGCAAATGGAGCAAAAGAAACAAGCACAAGAAGCTCAGCTGACCCTTAGATTAGCTCAGCTGGTCAGAGCATGGTGCTCATGACACAGATTGTGGGTTTGAAAAGCTGGACTCAGTGATCCTTGTGTGTCACTTCAACTCAGAATATTCAGGATTCTGTAAATGTTTTGCTCAAGGTTTGCTGGTAGGGATGTCTGAAAGTTTTGGGACTGAGGTAGAGCTCCCAGCAGGCCTGGTGCACAGTCAGCTGCCAGCCTCATTTGTTAACTCCCAAAACTACACAGGTATATACTGTCCATGTTGCAGGTCACAGGAGGATCCTCCCAACACCCAGTCACTGTGCTATCCCTGCCCCCAGAGTGCCCATGGATAACCACGTGTGGGAGGGCCTGGCAGCAGCTGCCTTCCAGCTCGTTTCTGCTGGTGATTTATTGAAGGTGACTGCTCTCCTCAGGAACTGTGACTTCAGTCCCTGTGATTTATGAAAACCCCATATGTGCTGCTGCTCCCGTCACCCCCGGATGGTTCCAGAGAGGTTTCCTCCTGGGGAGGAGCGGGGACAGGCTGCATGTGGAGCAGCAGCTCACAGCCATCCATTTACCACGCTCCCCAAGCAACAGCATCCAAATTTAGTTCTCCAGCTAATCCCTGCTCTGGGGGAAGTGTCAGTTTTCCACCAGGTGCAGGTTGCCAGTGGCTGGCGGCTCAGTCGGTGCCTGACTGCAGTGACCTGGCCCCCTGCACCAGCACCCCGTGTGTGTTTGGGGGTCCCACCTGCAGCCCCTCAGGAAGGGGGTCTCACAAAAAGATCCAAGGACTGAGAGGAGCCCACCTCAGCACCCCAAGGGACCCCCCTGCTCTCCGTGCACACAGAGGAGCTTCGGCAGCAAACATGGACAGGGATTTCTGCAGCAATCCTTTCTGCATTCCCTGTGTTATGGGGGAGCTTTCTCCCTGCCCGCCCCTCAAAACACACCACAAGGAGAACAGCACTGCTGATGCTGATGCTCAGAATTTCAGCATCTCACCAAATTCTTCCCTTGAGTCCCAGATCTGCAGCAAAACCACTCAGCAAAAACCTTTGTCTCAAAGAGGTGTTTGCTTCCCATCTTCATGTCTGAGAAGGGAGAGAGACTCGAGCCCGTCAAAGCGAAACTCAAAGGGCACATAACAGGCAAATACGCATTATTTAATCCCCAAATCCCAGGAGCTCGTGGCGTTGAAGCTCAGTTGTGTCTTGGCAGCGCAGCCGAGGGTGGAACAAGAGGGTGGCAGCTGGGAGGGCACCTGCCCTGCTGCCTGCAGAGTGCCCGGCGGGCAGCACCCTGCTCCCTGCCAGGGCTGCTCCACGGGGACACGGCACCCAGCTGCTGGAGGGCACCTGAGGCTGAGCCCATTGCAGCCCAGCTGGGCGGGCAGCAGCCCTTCGACCTGTTCCAGCCTCCCTAGATAACGAGGCCAGCAGCCCTCCATGCAGCACTGTAAAGCCGAAATATGTGCAGGTGCATCCCCATAGGAAGCAGTTCTTATGACCCCGAATAATGTCCCATCCCGATAAACTGGGACAGGAACCGGCACAGGAGCTGAGAGAGGGGCCATGAGCATCCTCCCAGTGACAGCCTGAGCTCCCAGCCGTGTTCCTCCCATGGCAAGAATGGGATTTCATCCCCACAGGCAACACGCCCGTCTTTCTCAGAGGGACTGCCCATCACAGTGACATGGTGTTAAAGGTCTGGCGGAACAGATCTGTTTTGGCCTCCTTCTCTTTGCCTTTTTCAGAGTAGAAAAGCAAAGGCACATCGAGCGAGGCCCTTCCCAGGGCCAGCCCATTTCATCCACCCATGGAGAGGGGGAATTTCAGATCCCAAGGGCTCTTCAGAGGGGGCTGGGCCTGGGAACTTGATTTATTTTGAAAGGTCTTCAGTACAATGCATTGATTTGCTGCTCTGCCTTCAAGCCTGCCATCTTTGGTACACAAGGAGCCTTGAGCAAGTCAGGAATAGCTGCCTGATAAATACATTATAATTACCAGCAGCTAAAGAAGAACAGAGCAGCAACAGCAGAACAGACCCTGGGCTGGGCTCTTGTTGGACACAGCACCACTACAAGGCCCCCAGGTCACACCACTGTCACCCGGCTGGGAATGGCACAGCGAGGATTCCTCCCACCATCCCGGGCTGCTGCAGCCACCCACACTGTGCCAGGGGCAGGAACATCCATCAGCTCCATGAAAAGGCACAAGGGACCTTCTCCCCACCTCCTGCTGCACTTGGGTCCCACGAGCTCAGGAGCTGGATGTCACCACGGAAAACACAGACCCTGCCAGGGGCCACCGTGTGCTGCCCTTTGCTTGCCCAGACCGTGTCCCTGCCCCCGGCACGTGAGCCAGCCCTGGGTGACGGGGACAGTCTGAGGACACCACGCCATCCAGCTGCCTGCCCAGAGCAGCACTGACCCCTTGCCTTGCGCCGCTCCAGCTGGTGCTCGGATTCAGCTGGCAAGGCCTAATAAACGCAGTTGAAATGCCAAAACAAAATGCCTGAAATGCCCGATTTCTAGTAGATAAACAGTTCATTTATCACCTTTTAATCAAAGATCGAGTCACTGGAATAACAGGCTCCCTGTGTTTGTCTGGCTTTTCAGCTCTGCTGCAAATAGATGTTTTATTGACCTACGTGGCACTTCCTCCCCAAGGCGTTAGCGAAGGCACGGCTCATTGCTGTGTTTTAACGCAGTCCAGTGAGAGGAGGGTATGTTGGTACCACAGCCATTAATATTTGCACTATTGCAGTTGTTTTCAATCTCACAGGGACAAGTAGGTTTCTAAGAGGTCCTTTCAGCAGTCTGTCGATGTTTTTTGCTGCAGGTGTGGCGTGACAGAGCCCTGGCGCTGGCACGGGGGGCTGGGGCGCCGAGCTCCCGGTGCTCCCGGTGAGTGCCGTGCCAGCCCCGGCACCGAGGGCACGGCCGGCCCTGCGCGGGCCGCGGGACACGTCCTGCTCCATCCCAGGGGCGGATGCAAGCACTAAGAATGCATTTTCTGCACAGGAAAACAGCACAATTGGACAGGGACGTGCCTCGGCATGACCTCACTTCTCTTTATGGCCGGTTTCTGCAGGCCAGGCTACACCTTCCCTTACCGTCAGTGCCAGCCCTTCCCCTCCTGGCACCGGTGCTGTGGCACTTCCAGCCCCTGCTGGGCTCGCCGCCTCACCAGCCCGGAGGGTTCCTGTGGCACTGGGCAGGGGGACAGGGCTGGGAAGGTCTGCTGAGCTCCTGGGGCTGTGTGTCCCTGCCCAGAGCCCTGCCCAGCAGCACCTTCCCCAGCCCACCCCACCCCAGCCAGCGGGGACAGCAGCCTGGCTGACCCATTTCAGGGTGAAACGCATCCGTGTTTTTCTGCTGCAGCAGATACAAAGCACTTCTAGAAGGAATGATTACTGCAGTCATAAATTCCCAAAGGATGGAGGCCCCGAATCCTGGTCACAGCCACTCATCCCCCCACAAAGGGAGTGACAGGTCCTGTTTTGCATGGGCAGCACTGGTAAACACCAGTTTTGTTTGCTGAGTTGTAGCAAAGGGAAACATCCAAAGCCCTGCACAAAAAATGCTTTTCTAAACAGAATCCTGCTCCACACTTCCCAGAGAGACATTGGCGACTCCTAATAAAGGAAACGCTGGTGGCACCACCCAAAAAAGGTGTGCAAGGAGCTGATCCCAACTGCTGGTCATAACTCAGCCCCAGTGGCTGTAACAGGGGCTGGGGAACCCATTAATTATAGCTAATAATTAACATCTGTGATGGGAAGAACAGTTTAACCTTGGAAAATGGATGAATTAAACACAGCAGGACCCTGGCACAGACCCCACCTGGGCAGTGGGGCTGGGATCAGGAACACCTCAGGGAACAATGTTATGGAGCACGTATAACTCAGCCAAGCACCAGCTTTCCTCTGGAGCCTTCTGCAGCCTGTGTGAAGGAGGGGACACTGCTTGTGTGCCTGAGAGCCACTGGTCTGTGCAGGATGGCTGCCGTGCTGCAGTGTCAGCAGTGCCCCTGGCAGTGTCCCTGGCAGTGCCCCTGGTAGTGTCCCTGGCAGTGTCCATGGCAGTGTCCCTGGTAGTGTCCCTGGCAGTGTCCATGGCAGTGTCCCTGGTAGTGTCCCTGGCAGTGTGTCCCTGGCAGTGCCCATAGCAGTGCCCATAGCAGTGTCCGTGGCAGTGTGTCCATGGCAGTGCCCCTGGCAGTGTCAGTGTCAGTGCCCATAGCAGTGTCCGTGGCAGTGTGTCCATGGCAGTGCCCCTGGCAGTGTCAGTGTCAGTGTCAGTGCCCATAGCAGTGTCCGTGGCAGTGTGTCCCTGGCAGTGCCCCTGGCAGTGTCAGTGTCAGTGCCCATAGCAGTGTCCCTGGCAGTGTGTCCCTGGCAGTGCCCGTGGCAGTGTCCCTGGCAGTGCCCGTGGCAGTGTCCATAGCAGTGTCCCTGGCAGTGCCCATAGCAGTGTCCCTGGCAGTGTGTCCCTGGCAGTGCCCCTGGCAGTGTTCATAGCAGTGTCTCTGGCAGTGCCCATAGCAGCGTCCCTGGCAGTGCGCCCCTGGCAGTGCTCATGGCAGCAGAGCAGGCGCAGCCCCTGGGGATGCAGCATGGCTGTCCCCCTGCAGGGACCAGGCTCACAGGGGGTCCTGGTGTCTCGCTGCCCATCCCCACTGTGCCACATTAAGTTCCGCTGGCCAGCTCTGTGCTGACTCTGCCTGGCACAGCAGCCTGGCACAGAGCCCGCCGGGGGCTGCACAGCAGAGCAGGGTAGAGTCAGGCCCTTCCCACCAACATGGCCTTCCCTTGGAAAGCCATGGATTTCAGGTCTCTGTATACAACAAAGCTGGTACAGTCAGAACACCATGAAACTCAAAAACTGGCATTTCCAGCTCAGTTCTCTGTGAGCAGAGGGCAGCAGATGGAGGCTGGGGAGTTCTGTTAGAATCCCAGAATCCTTGAGGGTGGCAAAGCCCTGCCAGCCCCCGGAGCCCACCCTGTGCCCGATGCCCACCTTGTCCCCCAGCCCAGAGCACTCAGTGCCACGGCCAGTCCTGCCTTGGGCACCTCCAGGGCTGGGCACTCCAAACCTCCCTGGGCAGCCCCTGCCAAGGCCTGTCCACCCTTTTCCCACTGGGTATCCATCTGCAGGGGAGAAGTTGCACTCGTGTAGCTCTTACAGCCATTTGTGAGTCACTCTGGGGACTGGGTTATACTGAACAAGCTTTTTTTTTTTTTAATTTAAAAGATGTTTGCAGAAAGAGGCCATAGAGAGAAAGGTGAAACAGATGTTCCCAAAGGCAATTCCTGCCCAGACCCCTACTCCTGTTTCTTGAAATTGCTGCAATTATCATACCAAGAGCTGTTTCATGTGTCAGGGACCATCCCCCAGGGCCGAGCCGGCAGCACAGATCAGCAGGCTGACAGCGTCTGGCACCAGGGAGAAAAATTACCTGATATTGTAATAAACTTCCTTAGTTCAAGCCATGGTGGGAATGGCCTCTTGGGAATCTGCTGATGGAATTTTTGGTGCACATACATGCAAGCCGTAATAAAAAGAAAGATAAAAAGCATTATAGCAGCAGGAATGATTCCCAGCTGCTCCCCAGGGAAATGTCTCCCACTTCCCCAAAGCTCCTGTGAGGTCCTGCGGTTTGGCAGCAGCCCATGGGCATCGGTGGCTGCTGGAGCCTGGCAGATGGTGCCCAGGGACCCACAGGGATATGTGCCTGGTCAGGGAGCACTCAGGGATTTGGGGTTCGTGATCCCTTTGCGTTTTCCAGGGCAAACATGGACGTTTCACAGAGAACATGTGTGATCTTGCTTCCTCAGCCACCTTTTGAGGGACTTCAGAAGAAAATACTATCTCCAGAGTAAAAGCTGAGAACTACAGAATTCATAGAATCACAGATCATAGAATCCAACTCCTGCCCCTGCACAAGACACCCCCAAGAATCCCTCCCCAAATCCACTTTTGTGCTGTCCCATTACCAACTTCAACACTTAATGTTGTCAAAATAAACCCTGTCCTCCCCAACCCGGTCTCACTCAGCCTGTTACCCCAACTACTACATGATCCATCTAATTCAGCACAGACTCATACAGTTATTCCCTTATTTGAAGCATCCTCACATACTGAAATTCACCCATGGAAATGAAGAAAGCAACACAGGCTCTGAGTGTCTTTATGTATTAAGACCCACTCGGGAGAGCAGCATGCACCTACACAAGGGCTCCAAACCCCCGCACGCTCGCACCCTCCCCTGCCAGGGAAGAGACCCAAATTCCAAAATTATCCACTCCAAAGGCGCATTTTCTCAGCCCACTCTGTATCAGCACCAGTGAGTAATTCACAGCAGGTCTAACATTAGCTAACGAAGCGCCGTGACTCATCGGCCAAGCCTCTGCGCCGCTGGGAAAATTAAATTTTTCTTTAGCAACAGAGCTTCAGCTGTGGAAATTATAAATAATTAGGGTTTGGAGAGGCCACAGTAACATGAGGATCCTTATTTAAACTTCACCGATACAGGTGCCGGTGCCTGTGCTGCCCCAGTGCCCGCGGCACCGTGGGTGCCCTGCCGCAGCCAGGACGTGTCGCGGTGTTCGGTGGCAGCGCCGCGGTGCCGGGGCAGCGGGTCCGGATGGGAGCAGCGGCGACAGCGCCCCGACCAGCAGAGCCTGATCCCCAACCCTCATTAGCTCCCGCCCACCAGCAAATTAAAAACATGCAGAACCACCACAGCTCCTGCGAGGGACGACGCCGTGGAGCAAAACGGTGGGGTGGGGGAGAGGCATGAGCAGGATCAAAGCAGGCAGGTCCCCACCTCCCCGCCAGCCACAGCCTGCAAAACCAGCCCGAGCCTCCACTCCGGAGCAAAGGTGTGCCCCAGGCCCGTGTACCTGTGCGGGGCCCAGGGCCGGGACACTCATGGCCCCCTTCCCATAGGGCTCACGAGCCCCTGCCCGGCCCCTCCACTCTCCTCCCCACCAGCCCCACTGCCCAGCCCAGCCTCTCCACCAGAACCACCCTCACCTTCGGCAGTCATCGCACGAGTGACCTGTGTCACCTTCCCGTGCCAGGTCTGCCCGCAGCAGCAGCACAGCCCCATCCCTACTGAGGGCACACCAGTGCCTTCCCCCCCTCCACCGAATGGAGGCCAAAGGCATGCAGGAAAGATGCTGTATTTCAGGGGATTTGGCCCCAGATGGTTCCCCTGCTCCAGGCTGGGCACTGGGAAACCAGACACAGGGGGATCAGGCTGAGGCCCCAGCAGCAGCTCCGGCCTTGGCACAGCCAGGCTCTGCAGCTCCACCGAAACCCCCGTGCCCCTCGGGGCCAGCGCTCTGTGCCCCACGGCACCTCCAGCCACGGACGGTGGGCCTTCAGTGTTACTGTGCTGGCACCAGGGCTTTGAGCAGGGAACAGCAGCCCATTCCCTGCCCAGGGCCAGGGGCTGCTCCACAGGCTGCTCAGTGCCCTCAGCACTCCCTGTTTCAGCTGCGTTCTGCTTCAAACCACAATGGGCCTCGCTTATCAAAGCCAAATGCTCCAGGTTTTGGTGTCTAATGCAAACCAGCTTGCAGTTTATGTGCTTTTCCTCAGAAATCAGCTTTAAAAACAACTTGTCCAACTTTGTGTTTTATAAGATGCACTTCAAAAAAAAAATTGAGTTTAGGAGAAAGGAAATATTGTCCACAAAAAACAGACATTTGATTGCACTAAAGCTTCCTTTTAAGAGGGCTTGCTGGAGCCCCCGTTTAGAGCTGGGCACCCAACGCCTAATTCCCTGCAATGCTTGGCTGCCCCATTCCCTGTGCCCAGGCTGGTCCCCCTTGTGCAGCCTGCCCCAGCAGGAACTCCCGTGGCCCATCCACGCAGCCTGCCTGCCCTGCTGCCATAGCACAGGATGTGCTCAGAGGGCACGCCAGGGCCCAGGGCACAGCGTGTGAGGTGCTGCCATTGCCACTGGGCACGGCTCCGTGGGGAAAGGAGATGTGAGGAACAGTCAGGGCTGACGAGCACAGACAGTCCCCACTGAACCAACCACCTCTCCCTGCTCACGGCCCCACCAGCGGCAAAGGCAAAGTGTTCTTTGGGAAAGGATTCTCCTCCTGCTCGCTTTAAGATGCCTCTTCCCCAGTTCAGCACCGGGGCAGGAAGAAAGCTGGCATGTCACAAACTCAGGTTATGAGAAACATTTATGTCAGGTCAGTGGGAAACGGCCGTGCTGAGAGGGCAGAAGGAAGGGCAGCAGTGCCCAGCCCAGAGCAGAGCTGCCAGCGCACCCGGAGCACCAGGGCTCTGCCTCCCAAACCCACCTGTTCTGATGGCTGTCCTGCTCTAGGAGGGGCTTTATGGCACTGCCTGAGCAAAGAGGCACATCAGTGGAGGGAGGAGGGGTGTGGGGTGCAGGTGGACCCTCTCTGGGAGACCCTCAGCACAGCTCAGCTTTCCCTGCCCGTCCAGTGGCCTGGGGAGGGGGAGGACCCCCGGGAAGTGCCCAAAGGGGGACCAGCACAGAAAAGTGTGAAACAGCAAGAGGGGGAGAGGAGAAGCTTTAGGGGAATGTCACCAGTGATGTTTAGACAGAAGCAGGTCCCACAGTGATCTGCCACCATAACCCCAAAATTTAATCTATAGATTTGGAATATTAGCAGAGTCTTATTACAAAAAATACTGATAGGTTTGGTGTTGGTTTGAATAATGGAGAGTGACTTTGGACAAGGGCTTGGACTGACATGACAAAGGGGAATGGCTTCCCACTGATAGACGGAAGGATTAGGTGGGATATTGGGAAGGAATCCTTCCCTGGGAGGGTGGGCAGGCCCTGGCACAGGGTGGGCAGAGAAGCTGTGGCTGCCCCTGGATCCCTGGCAGTGTCCAAGGGCAGGTTGGATGGGGCTTGGAGCCACCTGGGCTGGTGGAAAGTGTCCCTGCCCATGGCAGGGGGTGGAACTGGATGGGCTTTAAAGTCCCTTCCAACCATTTCAGGATTCTACAAATAGCTGAAAAAAAACCTGACCGGCAAATCCCACCCTCAAAATCCCCACTGACTCTGCATGGCTGGTGTTTTGGAGCCCAGCTGTGTGAGCTGGAGCACAGCGGTGGGGTCTGAGAGGAAACCTCCAAAACCACAGTGCAGAGCCCCAGAGACTGTAAAAAGCCTTTAGTGTGACCAGAACTGAACAGGAATGAGAAAGGCCCACCAGCTCTTGAAGCCCTGCAGAAGTTTTAAAAGTATAAGGAGAAAGACCTTAAAAATGGAACAAAAAGAGAAATTTCACAGCGCAAAGGAGTCTGTGAACAATGCTTGATGGGCAGCACAGAGAACACTGGAGACCCCTCACTATTACTGACTGTCAAATTTAAGTTTTTAACTCAATGCAACTTTTCCTCTGACAGAATAAAAGACTGAATTAAGACATTCCAATTCAGTATTATTAAAAGTGACATTTAGAATCTTCCATATTAGTTTTTTTAAACCAGTTAAGAAATGAACCATCACTGTGCTCTTGGTTTATGCTTTTGCATTTGCTGAGAATTATTTTAATTTACCTGAATAATGGCCATGGCAAAGAATCAATTTGCTAGATCTTTGCTTTAAGGCTTGCCAAAACCCAAGAGTCATCTTTCCACCGAGGAGCAGTGGGTCATCTCCCATGCAGACCCGCAGCTGGCCTGTGGTTTGGTGCTGCGTAAGGTTGTGGTGTAACCCACCTCTGGCACTGAGCTGCTGATTTCAAGCGGGACCCCTGTCTGATCCACTCACCTGTCTCTCAAGCAACATTTTCCCTGTTACCATGTTCTTACTGGAACTCTCTGTGGTGGGTCTTAGTAAAGTGGCAAAAATCCAGTGACTCACTTGCAATGCTGGAATGTCACGTGTCTGCTTCTTCTTTAAGCTGGTGTTAGGACAGACAGACCACCTGGCACCACAAGGAGCACAGGGAAAACAAGAGTAACAACACACCAACCTTACAATGCTCTCTGGAGAAGGGTCCCTGCCCAGCCCCTGGCACAAAGGGCAGAAAACCAGCTCTTGGAACCTCTTGCCTGCTGACACAGGGCTCAGGAGCCCTAACACTGACATTTTCCTCTGAACAACAGTGACATTTTCCTCCAAACGCTGACATTTCCCCTCACCTCTGCAGTAGCAGAGTCAGTAACAGCAGTAACAGCATATTGTTTGCTTTCCACAGGGCCCAGCAATGTCAGGAATGTCACACACCCAGGTGTAAGGACAGCAGGAGCCGTGCCTGGACACAGCAGGGGAGGGTTTCCCTCAGGGACACAGGTACTCACTCCTCCACCAGCCCCACGAGCAGAACCACTGCTGGGAGGGTGAGCTGCCAGTGCTGAGCAGGGCAGTGGGCAAGGCCAGCAGGTCTCACTGTGCCATTACACGTCTGGCATGGTTCGTGTGCACCAGGGGCTTTACACAAACCATGGTGGGGAAAAACTGGACACCAGACCTGAGCAAACCTTCTCAACTCATGCCCCAATCCTCGAGAAAGTCCCTGGCTCCATGTGTGAGTTCCCCCTGGTTTGAAGGATGCTCCTGCCTGCTCAGAAGTACCACTGGTTGCCTGCTGAGGAATGTGGCCAGCACTCACCTATTGTCCTTGGCATCTCCTTCAGCCTTGGAGCAGCCTTTCCATGTGTGGGCAGGAGCTGCCCTTCACTAGAGATGGGAGCAAAGTGCTTTTCCTGGGAGCAGGGGGGAGTGGGTGCTTGGTTATTTTTGCTTTGCCTTTATAAAAAATGCTTTAAGTGAACAGAAGGCTGCTTGTACCTCTCTGCAGCTCACTGCTGTAATGCTACAGCCAAACGCTTGGCAGCACTTCGGGGCAGGGATTTTGTACAATGCAGAACTGTGTGAGCAGAAAACACAAAAACCATCTCACAGCCACCCGCTCAGCCCAGGCCTAGCTCGAGAAGATGCTAGAAAACACCTCACAAACAGCCCCTGAGGCCAGACAGACGGGAGCTAAGAAAGGCAGAGCTGTTCCTCCCAGAGCAGGAGCACTCCCGGCACAGGGGCACCTCTGCCAGCCTGGGATGGGCCCAGTGGGCGCCCGGGTAAACACCCACTGCACAAAGGCTTCACACAAGGTGCAGGAACACGTCCCTCCCTATATACTGCTGTCCTTCTTGCACTTATTTTTGGAAAACAGGAAGCTCATTGATTTGTTTGCAGAGGTGTCCAAAACGGGCCTCGGGAAACAGCTGTCCTGGTTCAGCATTCCATGTTTTACACCACAGCCTTCCCGCTGCTCTACAGGACACAGATTTGACTCACTGTGTGCCGGACTGAGACTCAGCAGAACAGTTTAGGAGCTGAGTTCTTCTTGTGACGCTTTACTGCTGAGAAGGGAAGCTCTGACCTCTCTTGCTGACATTCAAAGACTGCAATGTGAAGCAGCATGAACCAGGAAAACACAAGCCCGTGTGATTTCCGACCCGCTCGCTCGCACTCAGCGAGAGTTCAATCCCGTGTTTGCTGCAGCAGGTCCAGCAGACAGGAAGCAGGATCTGTGCAGAGATCCTGCAGCTCCAAGGCAATCTCCAACAGCCAGATAAAATTTCACTACGCAGGGACACTCTGAACTGTTTTCCCCAGCATCAGAAGCAACAGATTACCACAAATTAATGTTTCTGGACTGAGAGAATCCAAGGAAAAGCTGAACTAATGCAAACCCAAAAACTTAACCGATACAGTTCCAGAACCCTGTCCATAGATCACTTCATCTGTGAACTGCCTGCACTCCGAATTTGGCACAAAAGCTGTTTGTTTGCTGGATTAGAGACCATGCATCACCTCTGGTCATGTGTAAGGACTTCTATCCAACAAGTGTTCAAGGGGTCATAAGTCACACTTGCTGACTGGGCGTGAGCACATAAGTCAGTTCAGATCAGGGATTCCCTCTCTGGCTGGAGTCATTCGCTCAGCACCCACCCTACCCATGCAGCAGGGGCAGGCCCAGGCTGTTCCAGGTGACTTCAGAAAGTACAGGGTAGGACCCAGAGCCATCCAAGTCACCAGCACTGCTTGTTCACATACCTGAAACCACTGATTCCTTTCACTCTGCAGCAAATGACACAAAAAAGCTTCAACACATGCAATGACAGCCACATCGTTGTGTGTTGCACATCTTCCATGGTTTAATAGACACAAAGTGAGCCCATTGTATTTAAGACACTACAATGATTTCATTCTATTGCATGTCCTGACCCAATTACATTTCTCAGAGTACAGTATTGAATGAAAGTTTGGTAGCTTTAAAATTAACAAGTGTGTGAAATCTGTAAGTAAAATAAGCAGCAGCAATACTTTGGGGGATTTTATCAAGAATAGCTAATTTTAAGTAATAAATACATTCCAAGTTGTGGGTTTTGCTGTTCTCCTAGTTCATTGCCGTCTGATTGGTCAAATTCTCATTCTAGGGTAAGATATCCTTAAGCCTTTCCTGCCAGCCTCACACCAGAAGAGCCTCCCAACTCCGCGTCCCGGAGCCTGTCACCTGTCCCAGATGAAACACGGAGCCCTCTGACCAGGAACCTTGTCCTCCTGCCTCCCAGCAGCCTCCCGGTTCTCCTGGGGAGCACGTCAGGGTGTTACAGACTTGGTGACCCTCTAGGAGAACAGCTGTGCTCGTCTTCTGTTACCTTGAAGAAAGGGAGAGGGAGAGGTTACTGTGATGGACTGACACGCTCCGGCTTCCCTCTAAATATAGCCAGGAACTCTCCTGCTCCCAGCTGGCCCAGCAGGCAGAACCAGCAGCGGCTGCAGCTTGGGAAGAAACTTGTCAGGTTAACAAACACAAAGAGTGGGTATTTTTCCCAAAGACTGACATTATATGAATTTCAGTGATGATAACAAGTCTTCAGTCTGGCTTAAGGCCTCCAAAGTCCCTGTTCAGGTGGGTTACTGTAGGTTAATCCACCACAAGTCCCTATGGAGTGTGCCACGTGAAGAACATCTGCCTCCATTTTCCAAATACAATCTACAAAATAGGATTATTCTCCCCTTGAGAGCAGCCGTACAGAAGCTTTCCTAAGTACCTGCAACAGCTCAAGCCATCAACCACTGCCTGGGGCCCCAGCAATGTGCTCATGGAGAGGCAGAGCAGCCCTGTCACCTCGCTCTGCCTTGGGGATAGACACTCCACTTCCTCAGAGACCCCCTGCCACAGGCTCCCCTTCCCCTCTTCCCACAGAACGGAGTGCATGGCACTACAGAGCCCTGGGGACAGCCAGTGTCCCTCTGCTGCCACTGGCCCTGCACCAGGGACCAGCCACTGGGGCTGAGGACTGGTGACCTGGGAAAGGGGCATGTCTGGAGAGAGGGATGGGCCTGGAAAAAAACAGGGAAGAGAGAAGTCCTCACCTGTACCACTGCATGCAGGAGGGACTAGCACTGACCCTGTAAGCCAGGTTATGGCATGGAGGCATTGGAAAAGCTCAAGGGCAGAATCCATTTACCTTCAAGATCAAGTGAAGAAAACAGAAAACATGTGGAATAAGTCAGTGATACAGAACTGAGTAAGAGAATGGCGTGGAGACCTCCACTCCCACTGACCAGCTGCATCACAGCAGCTTGAGCAGCCCAGGAGTCTGACCATCCCAACACACGTCCATGCCACATCAACCACATCCAACTCCAGGCCAGTTAGAACCACAGCAGACAACAGCTCGGATCCATGTTCCTGACACACAGCTTTAATGCTATGAAGGAACAGATCAAAGACCTTCAAAGCCCCCAACAGCTGAGGTTTGTGACTTACAGAGCACAATGAAGCAAGAACACAAAACACAGGAAGATGATCACATCCCCAACGCTGCTGACACAGCAGCAGCACTGCTCCCGCAGGCAGGGGACCCAAAGGGACACTGATTCTCCCAGACTCAGCATCCAGAATGATCCTCAGCAGTGCCCACACAATGGAGAATGCAAAGAGCTGATTCAATACACCAGGAACATCTGTCCCAAAAGCTATATTGCAGAGAAGGGCTGCAGTCATATTTCATACAGTGCTTCAGTATTTATAGAATCATCCCTGAGAAACTGGGAGGTCTCACCCCAAGGCTCTACTATCTACAGTCAATAGAGTATAAATCCCTACTTAATCCTGAAGGAGAATCTATTCTTTTGCCTTCTGATGGAGACAGAAACTTTCAAGAGCACACAACAAACTCACTCGCAGGTTTATCATGCTCCACCTACCAAAGCCTTCTGTGAGGCCCACGGACCTGGAACAGCATCTCTCAAATGGCTTTGAGAGCACTGAACCTTTTGAGACAGATTATGCAGTGAGAAGATCTGGTCTAAATAAGAAAAAATGCATTTCCCGACTGAGCAAGTCCTTGGGCAGGTTGGATTCTTTGGAATTTTTCACGAGGAGGAAGGAAGCGTCATACCGGGAGCAGGATGGCAAGCAGGACCCAGGGAAGGGTCCTGCCTGTGCCAGGGCAGACATGGTCCCTCCAAGGGGACAGCGACTAGGACCAAACCAGAGCTGCACAAGGGACTACCTGGCCGGGAAGACTAGGGATGCCTGGGGCAAATATTGGGGATTCTATCCCATGGAAGCAAAAAGCTGGTGCTATCAGCAATACAACAAGCTGCTTTAAAACAGCTGGATGCTCCACGGCTTGGAATGCCAGAACCTCAGCAGCCAGCTCAGGTCCCTGTGCCTGTGGGTGGGTGTGTGTCTGTCCCTGGCTGGGAGAGCAGAGCTCCACAGCCAGGCTGGGTGGGGGACAGGCCACCCTCCAAAGACAGAGAAAGCTCAGGGGTCTGTGCAAGCAGAGCAGACCCACGAGTTTTCAACGTGTTCAAGAGGAGCAGCACAGCAACAGTCCCTCTTATGCTCTCACTTCATCCCTGGGAAACTTCAGAGATTTATGTTTGAAAAAAACTTTCCATGATGGAGCAGCAGCTGAAGCCCCACATTCCATGCATTGCTGCTGCCTGGGTCCACGTGTGAGTAACGAACACTACATGAGCTCACTCAGGACAGCCTGGGTGCTAAGCTGTGTATCCAAGGCAGCTCTCCTGAAGCCAAGTGCTTGTTCATAATTAAAAAAATGAAGTTTTGGATCAAATAAAGCCATTCACAAATCCAGATTTAACAGCAGCAGCAGAGAGCAGAAGATGATCTATCTTTGGAGGTTGCCACACCCACAAGTGGGCCCAAGAAGCATATTTTGAGGAGTATTTTCTAATCAAAAAGCAATTAACAGGAGGCTGTAGTTGAGCATCATCAAATCAGTCTTCCTTTAGCCATTTCCCCTTGGGGGAAGGCAGAGAGGTTGCTGCTGGCAGTGGACTGGGAAAGTCCTTTCTTCCCATGCCTTTCTCCTGTGGGAGGAAGGACATAGTGGGTGGGGGTTACTGGATGGCAGCTGGGATGCCCCTCTCTGGCCCACTGGACAGTATTTTGGAACCATCTCCAACTCCCAAGGCACAAGGACCCAGCTCATATGAGCAGCCTGGCAGCTATGTTCTCCAACACTGGAGTTCTCAAACTCCATCATCCGAGCATCCCTATGACAAATCCTGCATAATGGCTGAGGGTTTCTGCCTTGGGAAAGGGCTGCTTTCTGCATGAAGAAATGGCTCAGGTTACTGACTTGAATCAAAACAGAACAAGTCATCACTCACAAGGGAAGTCAAACTAGTAATTTGCTACAATTCATTTCTTCAGCTGCAGAAAGCACACAGGAAATGTGCTTTATAAAGAAACCCTGGCTGGCGGATCCTGCACTAGGATGGACCTAACACGGATGAAACAGGAACTGGTATGTCACTGAAGGCACTCGTTCCTTCAGAAATTCATCAGCTTCATGAGAAAAGCCTTCATTGAAACCTACCCAATTCTTCTCTTCCAGAGACATGCACGCTGTGACCAGGCACTGACACGGCTGATGTGGGGCAGCGACAGTGTCGTGGGACCACTGGCAACCCTCTCTAAGGTGGGGTGAGTCATGTTCACTTGCATGGGCAGAGGAGCCACAGGTGGACCTTCACCTCCTGCTGCATCCACAGGGATGGGAGCACTTCTGCTGCCTAGGGGCACCTCGAGGCAGGCGGCAGACAGCCACAGCCCTCACCCACCAGAGGGACATTGTCACCTGTGCATGTGGCAGGTCCCATGCTGTTCCTGCTCCAGCAGAGCAAGCACCAGGAGAAGTGAGAGCACTCTGCACCTGACTGAAGAGATGGAGACTTGAAGATCTGAAGAGCACAAGCCCTCCAGAAGTCGAGGTATTAAGCCCCATCTGTGTCCTCACTGCTGGTCACAGGAAGCCTATTTGAGCCATATGTAATCTCAGGATGTGCAGAGTTCATTATCTGGCTAATGCAGAGCCCACGTGTTCCACAGAGGTACACACACAGTCCAAAACAGATGCAGCAAACAGATTTAAATGAAATAAACCAGGCCCCAGCTCATCCTCCTCTAGTCTGCAGTGTACAGGCAAGCAGCTACGTAAGTGTTTTACAGTAAGAAGTCAGAGTTTGTCATTCAGCCCACACGCTCCTGTTCACCTTTATCCCAGCGTCACCAGTGGGGACTTGGGGATCAAACAGAACACATCATGGCTGATGAACAGCAGTTTTTAAGTTTTTCAACATTTAAGAACATTCACAACAACTTTTGGAATCAAAGCCCTACCTTGCACACCTGAACATAAAAATGGGAAATATTCAAATGTTCCAGGCCAGGTTGGATGGAACTCAGAGCAGCCTGGTCCAGTGGATGGTATCCCTACCCATGGCACAGGGGTGGAACAGGATGGTCTTTAAGCCCCCTTCCAACCCAAACCATTCTGCGATTCTGTGATTTGTGTCACAGGCCCACTAGCAATGCACAGGTTCTGTGTGGAGATCCTGTTGGTTCCTCACCCGCAGAGCACAGGAACCCTTCACTACACAGAGACACTGTCAAGTTTCCCCAAATCCCCTATTCCTTCTTGGCCCAAAGTAGCCTTTCCATACATACACCTTGGAGGTGCTCAATACTGTACAAATTGTAGAGGCAGAACAAGCTCTGAGCCCTGCCTGGGAGACCAGAGGGCTCACTTGGAGGGGCTTCACCCCTCCAGGGACCCCCCGCTGCCCATCTCAGACTGCCTCTCAGCCACAGCTCCCACCCTGCTGCTCTCTGTGCTCACTGGGAAAACAGGAATTGTAGCTGCAGTTTTGGACACCTCCCCTCAACTTCAAAATGCAGTTCAGGAAAACACACAGACATTTTGGTTTCACATTACTTGAAAAAGTTTTCAAAGAAACAAGTTTCCAGGTTCTTTGCCCAGACATCTCTCCCACTCCTTGCCCCAAAGCCCTGGCACAGCCCCTGATCCTGCCTGGACCCTACAAGCACTGAGTGCACTGTGAGCTGGTGACACTGCTAAGGGACACTCACCCACCCACCTGCCCTGCCCACTGCGGGCACACTTGGCCAGCATGACCAGCAGAGGCTGAGAGCTCCAGCTGGGGCTCAGAGACCCCAGCCCAGGGGCAGCTCACTGTGCCTTGGGGCTCCGAGGAGACCCTCAGCCTCAGGAGCAGCTTGGAGACACTTAGCCCGGGGAGCAGCTTGCTGTGTTTTGGGGCTCAGAGACCCTCCCTCCGCCCCGGGAGCAGCTCACTGTGCTCCCAGGGGAGTTGGTAAGCCCTTGGGCAGATACAATCTCCTCCAGCAGCTGAAGTTACAGTTCCCGTAAGCCAACCGCATTCCTGGGCATGGGCAGAGCATGGGTGCAGTTAGAAATAGCACAATGTATGGCCTGGTGGCATTTCCAGAAAACAGGCCCGGGAGCAGACAGGGAGGGAGAGGGGCCATAGGCAGCAGGAGGGGGAGCAGAACGGATCTAGGTGTCTCCAAATGCAGCACATGGACACAATGTGCCTCTGGGAACAGGATGATCAGTGAGATGTCACCTGACACACAGCTCCAGCCATCAGCGTTGGGCACACAGAAATGCAGCGCAGTCTATTTTGGACTTGTTCTCCCACCTTGTATTAGCGTGCAGAAGTGCTGACTCCAAGATGTTTGCAGGAAGACTGAGACACAGTAATTAAGTTGGATGCCTGGTTTTAGTGGACTGAAGCATCTAGAAAGCAGGCCAAGAAAAATCTCAAACATTCATCTTCTGCACTGAAATATTTCATGTGACCAGGCAGGTGGGTTAAAAAAAACACACAGCAATCACCACCAGCACCACGTTCTATCAAGAGATACAACCTTTTTGTGCCACTGGTAGAACAGAAGTGGTAAAAGAGGAGTGATTTATGCTGCTTCACAAGTGCTGGCAGCAGCATTGGCTGCATGGACATGCAGAGCCCTGAATGCCTTTGAAGGTGAAGTCACAACATGACGTTCCAGGTTTTATATTAATGGTTACTATAGATAGTGAGCGTGCACCAGCTCTGATTTTGCAGCACATAGTAGCAGTGTGATGGATGGCTTGATGTACTGACACTGAGGGCCTATTAAGCTCACGGCAGTAAAATTAAAACCTTCAGCATTTGCAAGTTTGATGGTTCCACAGCCACAGCTTGGGGGCAGGGGGAAGAGAGAGAGAGGAGAGAGGAAGGATAAAGGATTTTCCAGACCGAAAAAGTAAAGCAACATACATCTTGTAAACTTGTTTCATGCAGAGATGTAGATGAAAATCTACATGCAGTTTTTACTGGAGGTTTTAATGCATGGAAGGTGTATAGGCAGGGAAAGGGATCTGCCATGAGAAGCTGCTCAGGAGGAACACAGAGCAAGAGACACAGGCACAGCAGGACCTGCTGAACCTGCAGAGGGCCCATTCCTGCAGGGACACCCTTTCCACACAGGGGGCTGGAGCAACACACGCTCCTGGAAAAGCCCAACCCCACCACATGGTGTGTTCCTGGAGCAGGGACAGGGTGGCCTTTGGAAACACGGGTCTCCTTCATTCCTGTGCCCCAGCCCATGGCTGAGCCAGAGTTGGGGCTGCAGCCACTGCTCACCTCCAAAAAAACCTTTGTGAGACCAGCCCAAGGGTCCTCGCTCCCCCTTCCTGGCCCTTGGACAGCCTTTCCTTGATGGAAAGATGAACATCTGTCACTCTGAGCCAGGGCCAAGCACTTTCCTGGTGCCTTGTGCTGGCTCCCTCATGTCACACACCAGGGAAGTACAGAGCAGCACAAGGAGATGCTGAGCAGACATGTCTCCCCTGGTGCTAATCTAAACCAAGAGTGTCTTACAAGTCTGAGTTCTAGAGGCTGCTCTCTGCCAGTTGTTTTTCCAGAAACTTGTTTTACTTCATTAAAACCCAGCCATTACCTGACTAGTACTCTCTTTGCAAAAAGAGCTTAAGGACAAAGGAGTAACAGGAAGTGATCCTACCAGCTCTTTCAACCCAGACCAAGTTTAAAAAAGAATAAATCCAACTGTTCCAGTTTTAAATGCATCCACAAATGACCTGCATTGTTTGTACAATTTCTCCAGTAATAACCCTCTGCAGAACATATCACATGCCAGAAGACAGAAAGTTTCTCAACAAAGTGTCACCAGTCACAAACTTCTGCCGTGCCCAGGATTAGCACGAGCAGTGTCAGTGCTGAAGGTACCTCCTGGATTCTTGTTCTGATGACAATGTGCCCTTGTGCTGCTGCCAGTGAAGTCCCAGCATGATGGATTTTATAATGGTCCCATGCAATATTACCAGGTTGCCTGAGAAGCTGTGGCTGCCCCACCCCTGGAAGTGTTCAAGGCCAGGTTGGACAGGGCTTGGAGCAACCTGGGCTAGTGGAAGGTGTCCCCGCCCATGGCAGAGGGTTGGAACGAGATGTAATGTAAGGTCTTTTTCAATCCAATCCATTCTATGTCATCCTTCAGGAAAGTCGATGAGCAGCTGAAGGAAACACTTCAGTTTTACCTTAGGGAAAATGAAGGAAAGCAGTAAAATTCAATCCTCCTCAACAGAGAGAATTAGGTACAGACAATTCTCTGAAATGGGAAGTTTCATAAGGGATGTACCAAAACACCAGACATACTGGTCTAATGGGGAATCTACATAAACATGACACATGGAACATGGGAAGTTGCTCGGTTCTGCTTTTCTAGTTTTGAGCAACTGCAGTTCTTTATTCAACCGTCACGTTGCCTCCAGCTAGGCACACTGTGTTGGCAGCTCACCTCAGACATGTGTAAGGCAGGAAATCACCCCTGGAAAGCCAGCTGAAGGAGGCCAACAGAATGGTGATGTATGTATATACCCATATACACATGAGAGGAAGTTTGGCTGAAGAGCACAGAGGTAAGGAAAGGTCTGGTCTAATCTAGGCCATCCCATCATCATCTTCTCAACATGCCCTTTTTTCCCCCCAGTTTACAGAGCCACTCTGTACCTCAGATCCCATCGTGCTTGCAACAACCCTGGCCTCTAGAGCAAGGGCTGCTTCTCCTCCCTGAGGCCCTGCCCTGCAGCCTGTCCCTCTGCACCCCCTGGCCAGGTCCTGTCCTCACCACCACATGGGCACTGCTCCTACTGGTACCAACAGCCAGCATTTTCCACAGGCTAATGTGGCCGGGAACTCCTCTTGGACACACACTTTCCTACTCCCTGTGGACTGACAGGCATGGCCAATGTCTCACCTGAAGCATTAGGTGCTTCTTCATAAAATTACAGAACCGTTAGGGTTGGAAGGGACCTCTGGAGATCATCCAGTCCAACCCCTCATCCTGTCCCTTCTCCTCCAGCCGTGCCAGGCCAGACAACCCAGAGTCCACAGGGCAAGGACAGCTGTCACGAACGGTGATGTCCACTACAGCTCACACAGACAGTGAATTCAGCTCAGAGAAGGACGAAGTTTGCTGCTCCTTTAACCAGAGCACAGTCAGGAGGAGCCATGGATTGGCCAGGGCTCTTCCTCTGGCGAGGACAGCGTATTCTGGGCAGCAGGTTTATTTATACTCCCAATCAAGGTAATAGGAATTTGGGTTCAATCCAAACACTCTTGATAAAAGAAAGTCTTCAGCCAGAGTGAAGCAGCAGTTGAAGGGGCAAGATGAAGGATGATGCCTAAATGCTGCTGCTGTAGTTACAGGCTTTTACCAGCTCGAGATGTCCACACGCTCCGAGCATGCAGCATGAGCAGGCCATGCCATGCCTTGAATATTTACTCCAGCCAGGCTTGCCGAGATGGAATCATAACCCAAGCAAAGCAAGTCCTCCATCACACTCAAGGAAGGGGTGAAGTCCCGTGACAGAGGGTACACAAAAAATTCCTGTTTTCCCATCAGGATTGCACGAGCACTGACCATCCCAGTCCCACCACACTACAAAGGCTTAGATAAAGAGCAGAGTCTACAGAAGCAGCACTGGCTTGCACACAGAGTCCTCCTAGTATGGAACAGAGCAGAGAGTTCAGCAGACAACATAATGAACTGCACTGCATAAATCACGACCTTTGCCAGGAAGGCTCTTCCTAACAATTAGTTCTGGTTTTCAACAAAAAGTTAATCCCTCCCCTTGTCTAACATCAACTGAAATGACAGATGGTATTTCTATTCCCAGTCACACCACATCCTGTATTTTTTGGTACAAAATTTTCATCCTGGGCAGATTTCTGTTTGATGAGAAAGGGAGACCCATCCTTCTCCAATACAAAGAATCAGCTCCCATGCTTCTATTCCCACCTAATGACCTCACACAAAGAGGCTGCAGGTGAAGCCCAAAGGAATTTAATTTGAATGAGGCCATACCCCAGCGACACACTAACAATTTAGGCACAAGCCAAACATCAAGTGCTATGAGAGATATTGAAACACTGCTCCCCAGTTAAGGACAGCTTTTTGTACGATCATTCTGAAGAGCCATAAAGGGCCTTCATAAGAAATCCAAAAGACCTCTGAGAAAAGGGCCCTCAAGGGCCCTGAACTGTTCCAGGTAACTGCTCGGCACCAGCACCTACATACAATAAACATCATCTCAATCTCAATAAAAATTTTACTTCTTTGAACTGAAAGGTATTACAAAGAAATTGAAAACCTAGGAACTCTAAATCCTCCAGGCACACAGGGTTAATTCTGATGCAAACGAAGTACTCTCTGTAAAAGGGTACAAGTTTATCAGCTCTTTGATCAGGCAGTGCTGCTTCTTTTTGGGGTCAGCTGCCCTGTACTTCCCTCTGGGAATAGGGGCTCCAGCTCCCACAGTCCCCCCAAAAGCTTGGAATTAAGAGCTTCTCACCACCTCTGAACTTACCGTGACCAACTAACAGCCAGGTGTTTAAGTTTCACAATTGTCAACCTCAGATTTTATGGAAAAACAAATGCAAACAAAACACATAAAAAGCACAAAGAAGGGAAGCATTGATGGGAAGCATGAATCCAGCAAGCACTCACCTGAAACTGGAGGCAAAGTTATGTCTCAAACTGTGTTAAGAGATCTCTTATTTCTGGAGTCAGGTGCTCGACTGCCTTCGCAGCTTCGGTGATCGCTTTCCGGTACATCCCTTTCTTCTTGCGATTAAATCTCAGTTTGAAAAACTCCGAGAAAGGAGAGAGTTTTGAAACAGACAAGAACGAAGTTGTTGGAGAACCAAACCATGACACTTTAGCTTCTCGCCACGAGGGTTCCCCGTTTTCCTTCTGGCTGAGGTTTATGTCAAGAACACGTGCTGGCCACCATGGAAACCCATGAATTTTACCCCAGACAATATCCCCTACCGCAACAGTCCTTCCATCTTCTGTGACACATTTAGACACACTCTGGGTGTGCAGTCTGACTGTCAGTGGTGGCACAATTTTACGCTCATCTTTTGAAGATGAAGAGACAGAGGCATCATCACCAGGCAAAAAGTCACACAGTTCTGGTGATGTCACTTCTGAACTAGAAGACTTGGATTCATCTAGACTGTCATTGCTACACACTGATAAACTAGAAGAATCTGCTTTTCTTTTACGATAATTCATAAGGAAAGCCAAGTTATCATGTCCATCTTTACCCTGGGGAAATCTTTTAAAGTCATCATCTTCACCTGAACTCCCGGAAGATATCTCAGCCAAACTTCTGTCAGTGGATTCATCATTGTAAAATGCTCCGGGATTGGACTCCCTGCTGTTCTGAAGGACACTGATTTCATCAATGAGTTCTGCCTTATAAATTGAAACACTCTGGCCATCGTTGATGCGATGGGGTTTCAGCCGTATCTTTGGGGGTGGGACATCCACACTGGAATGCACTGGCCGCGTGAGCTTCAGTTTTGGAATGGAAGCAAGCTGGCTGCCTGCTGACTTGTCCATTAAACATTTGGTTTCTCGGCACCGCTCAGAGTCCCTGGTCTCCTCTTGGTCCCCTGCTCCGTTCTGCAATACTCGCTCTGCACAGAACGGTTTGACCGAGCCATGGACCCGGGAAGGGATTTTTACCACTTCGCCTTTCCCTTGTGGAGTACTGTAGGATATTTTTATAACTGGTGTTCGATGTACCAGCTCCCCAGAAAACTTGTCATCCTCCCTCTTCTCTCTTTTGTTCCTTTTCTCCGCATAGTCGGAGTCGCTGTGCTTTTTCTGGTCCTTGTCCTGAGCGCTCAGCTTCCTCCTGGTTTTGGTGTTCTGCCGCGGCGCCGCGTCCTCGGGGTTCAGGGTGTTCTTGCACTTCTCGCAGAGCACCTGCCGGGGCCGCAGTCTGATGGTGCTCATGATGAGCCTCCCAGGGTCCCTGTTCCTCGACAGACGCCTCCTCGTCCTCTTTATAGACCGTGGCGGCGGCTGCGGGACCCACTGGTTGTAGGTGTGGCGCAGCCAGAGGGGCCGGGGGAANTGGCAGCAGCGGGGGTGGCAGCAGCGGGGGCGGCGGCTCCTCGGCGGTGCCCTCGGGAGGGTTCTCGGTGGCGCGCGGTGCCTCCGGCTCGCCCCGCGCACCGTCCCCGCTGCCAGCACCCCCGTTAGCGCAGGCACCGCCGGGAGGGTCCTCCTGCTTCGGGAAGGAGGATGGGAGACAGAACAGCCCGGACCTAAAACGGGGAGACAAGGGCAACGGGGAAAGAAACAGTCAGGACCTTTGAGAATGGAAACCAAAAACCCCAACGCTCCCACAGCTTCAGTACTAAGAACTCAACATTCTCCCTAGACTTTTAAGACCAGGCAGCCAATTCTGCCACTGAAAAAATTAACAGCAGTACAAACTATCAGCAAAGTGTCCTACACTTCTGCCAGGAAAGGCACAAAGATCAAAACTTCTCTTTCCATGAACTCTTTGTGCAAAGTTTTGCTCTAAGAAGTTGTAGGTTTTATCCTGCAAAGCAGTTCATTGCATCAGCAGGCTGGGAAGGCCAAGGAGGGCTGTGATAAGATTAGCGTTCAGGGAGCCATGAAACTGCCCTTCTTCCTATTGTACCTGCACAGCTGACTTGCCAGCTTCTCATTCCAAACCTGAACACCTCGACTCGGGTGGATAATTTGCACTTTCGAGCCACAGGTTCACTAGGACAGGGCTCTGCTCCCCTCCATACACAGATCCATTTCTTCAAATAAGGAATCCACTACTGCTTCAGAAAAGCAAGAATAACAATGATGATGTTCTGCCGTTCAAGGCCAAGTCTCATTACAGGCCACCAAAATCTGGATATGGTATCTTGCCTGGGTATTGACAAAAGCAGATCCTCTGAAATGCTGAAACTTGCAACTGCAATTCATGTCTCCAGCATTTATGAATTTATGCCCTTGGCCTGACATTAGAAATATTGTGCTAACACAGCACTGGGACAGATATCTGCCCTCAAACATCGACTCCAACCTGGCAGCACTCACTGTCTTAGCTCTCCAGAGGCACTTCTGTAGAGGACATACCATCAGTAAAGTGTAGGGGCTTCTTATATAACAACAAAATGCTGTACTGGGGAGCCACGAAGGAGACACAAAGGGATGGAGAACAGGTACAGACCAAACACCACTCTGAGTTTCAGATGCTACATTCCCATTCCCCTCCTTGCCAGCCATTGCCTTCTTCCCAACCCCCAGGAAGGAAGGACTGTTCCTAAAGCAAGGGGGAAGTTTCTGGGTGCTGTTACAGAGAGGGGGCACTTCGTGTTAGCAGAAGGGCACTGAAGAGAAGCTGAAGGTGTCCACTCTGTCCCACACTCCTCACCAAGAGAAGCACAACATCACTGCCATGGGTTCACCAATGGAGAGGAGTGTGGAGAGCACTTTCCCATCACAGCAAGAATGCAAGAACTTGCTGTTGAATGACAGTTTAGTTTAACTCAGAAAGGATTAAACGGTTGAAATTACATAATTTGGAACAAAGTATTTTTGTTCTAAGAGGCTTTTTTTAAACAAGACAACTGAGAATGTAGGTGTCTTCAAACAACAACCCAGAAAGCCAGTAACAGTTTGCACAGCCAGACAGAGATGTCGGCACTGCTCATGAAACAATCCCAAGTGAGACCATTTCTAAACGCAATGACCACTGTAACTCATGGTTATTTTATGCAGTGAGGCTGCATGACTTGGTCACACCGCAGCACAGCTCCCTGTGTGGACACAGGCCCACTCTCCCTGCTCCTGCAGGCCAGCCCATTCCCACAGCCTGGCTCTGAGCAGGCAGGTCACCCAACCCATGTCCCACCCCGGGCCCCAGCCTGGCAGGGAGCTGCTTATTTGGCACAAGTGGGGCACCCAAAGGGTAACTCACAGGACGGTTTACCCCTGTAACATTAACCTATCAGCACCCTGTAACCCTGCTGGGTTGGACATGACCCCGGTGCCACGGAATGTGCCCCACAGGCCCCGGGCACTGCACGTCCCAATTGTCACCCTGTGCCAGGGCACCAGCTCAGCAGGGAGGCCTGTAAGAAAGCTGGGGATGAATTTCTCTGTAGGACTTGTTGGGAATAGGACAAAGGGTGATAGTTTCACACTCACAGAAGGCAGCGTTAGATATTGGGATGAAATTCTGCCCTGTGAGGGCGGGCAGGCCCTGACACAGGGTGCCCAGAGAAGCTGTGGCTGCCCCTGGATCCCTGGAAGTGTCCAAGGGCAGGTTGGACGGGGCTTGGAGCAACCTGGGCTGGTGGAAGGTGTCCCTGCCCGCGGCAGGGGTTGGGATGGAATGATCCTTTTAAGGTCCCTTCTGATCCAAACTATTCCATGACTCCATGACTCTATGCAGCAGCGCCAGCGTTCTGAGAGAAGATACCACCTACCTTGACTGAGAGATTACACAGATTGCCATGCTGGACAACAAAGCATCTTAAGATTAATTCTCAATGTCAGCACCTTCCACATAGCCAGGTAGTGGCTTTGTCAGGAGGGCCATGCCAGGTGGGGACAGATGAGCTCTGCACACCCTGCCACAACATGTGGCATGGAAGGACTGCTCCTGTACTGGAAGAGTCTCTGAAGGCCAAGAGAGCAGTTCTGCTGAGGAACTGTGCTTTTTCCACACCTTCCATGCCAGGTCCAGGCAGAGGTAAGATGAGCTCTGCTGTCTTGCCTGCCCCACATGAGACATTGTGCATCCCAGTCCTACATCTCCGGCACAGGGGGAAGAGAAACAGCTGCAGAGAGGCCAGTACCTCTTGTCACTGTATTTCCAGGCACCAGCAGCACACCTCTAGCACGAGTGAACTCCTGTCCAAGGCTGCTTTTGCTTTCTCTATGCCTCCACATCACACACTCTGGAGGAGCTTCTTTATCCCTCCACCCCACATGCCCCAGAAGGGTTTGTCTATCCCCCCACACAACACAGTCTAGAGGGGTTTCTCTGTCCCTCCATCCTACACACTCCGGATGGGGATGCACTGACAGACCGAGCTCCTCGGGCTCCTCTAGCCCCAGGAAGGCCAGCAACAGGTGGTTGTGTCCTACCCCTGGGGAGCTGATCCAGCTGCAGCCCCCGGCGCTCCCCCCACAGCCCAAAGCCGCCCTCCACGCAGGCAGAGCTCCTCCTAAGAGGATTGAGCGCCGGTGTCTTTCCACCCACTGCAGAATAGGGAACTCCCCATCTGACACACTTGGCTTTCCAAGAGAAGTTCACTTTTCCCACAGGAAGAAACACCAAGTTCACCACCTTTCCCTATGTCCCCTCAACTTTTGTGTGCAAACCAGGATGTAGTTTCCATGTACTTCTGTCTGCTCACTGGCACTGCTGGTCCTGCAGACCCGAGCCCATCCAGTCGGGAAGAAGGTGCCAGAGGTGAAGGTCAGGGGCAGGAATGCTGTGCAAGGGCCATGGGTGCAGGTGTTCAAGGCCAGGCTGGATGGGGCTTGGAGCAACCTGGGCTAGTGGAAGGTGCCCCTGTCCATGGCAGGGGATGGGACTGGATGGGCTTTAAAGTCTCTCCCACCCCAAACCAGTTTGTGATTCTGTAATTAAAGCAGCAGGAAATACTGTGTGATGGGATTTCACCCTGCTTGTAATCCCTCTTTCTGGGGCAGCTGCAGCCAAGCAGACTCAGTTACCTCAATGCAGCCTCTGCTTAGCACAGGAGATGCCATCCTCTGATTTATACTTGTGCATAATTAAAAAACAACTAATTGTAAGTTCAGCCGCAACAAAACTGCCAAGTCTTGCTATCAAAAACAGTGTAACTGCAGTCAAAATGCATTCAAATCACCGCTCAAGCGTGGACACTACAGAGCTCACTTTGAGCAGAGCCAATTTATCAGAAGCAAATAACTGCCAGTCACTGGGCAGGCCCTGGTGCTGCTGCACCACCCAGCCTGTGGCAGGAAGGGACACCCGCAGGAAGGACACAGCCACTTTATTCTGCAAATAATTCCCCAGTGGTTGGAAAGTCAGGCACGACTGTTCCCTACATCCCTCCATTCCTAAAGGCAGAGGGAGAAGGCAGGAGGCAGGCAGCCCTGCTGCCCACACAACTGTCTGCAGGCTGAGACCCCCAAACCCGGGCAGGTGGTTTGAGGGTCACACCTGTGCCTGCCTTTTGTGGCTAAAATAATGGAGTTGTCTGGCAGGACCTGGCCAGACAGGGATTCCCTGGGCACTCAGGGTGCCCTCCTCTGCCCCCTGTGACACTCACTACATCTAAGGAGAAATAATCATGGAATCACAGAATAGTTTGGGCTGGAAGGGACCTTAAAGCTCATCCAGTTCCAACTCCCCTGCCCTGGGCAGGGACACCTTCCTCTAGGCCAGGTTGCTCCAAGCCCCATCCAAGCTGACCTTGAATATCTTCAGGGATGGGGCAGCCACAACTCAGTAGAACAGATTTATCCTCTACGTAATGCTAAAACCACTTTAAATCACAAATGAAAGCTGAAGAGCCACCACACAGGCCTTCCCTGTCTATAGGGGTATGCTCCTCTTTCTGTGCAGGTAAAACAACCTGCTCTGGTGGCTTCTCTCCTGCCAGTCCCATCCCACTGCCCAGGGGATCACATAGTGATCACGCCAGTGACCCCACATAAGGACAGGCTGGTGGGACGCAGCTCCATCAGTTGAGCACAGCAGGAGGCAAAATATCTCTGCCAACTCTCCATTTGGGGCACTTCAAGTTCAGCACCATGCTGATAAATTCCTGCTGCCTTTGGGACACAACCTGACCTTCACATTCCAACCACTGCCAGACTGACTCCTGTGGTCTGCTGTAGGATGACCAAGACCTCTCTTCCCCTCCACAGCCCAGATGTGGGGTAGCTGCAGCAGAAAAGATGCTTTCAGCCCACACCAGTGCCCACACCAGTCTCCAGGGTTCACCAGGAGCCAGGCACCTGCCGCACACACGCTCTCACTGCCCTCCTGCTCACGGCCAGAAGCAGAAGCCGTGGCTATAACCACGTGCTGGCCACCACCCATCACAGCCCCACCTCGGTCACCACTGGCCACAGCCTCGGGACCCCAGGGCAGGACCAGCACTGGCTCTCGGCCCCACTGCTCAGGTGGCCACGGGTCACCCTCCCACCAGCACAGACCAGTGCTACCAGTGAAAGAGCTGGGGCAGCACCGGGCTCCATCGGGGCTGTAAAGCTTGGGGAAAACACCCATCTGGTTGTTTCCTGGACCCACTGGGGGCAGAAAAAACAAAAATAATAATGGAGAAAGGTTAAGGTGGAAAAAAAAACCCAGGTAAAAAATGTGTTACTGCAGAGAAAGGCAAATGGAATGCGACAGGACAGAAACAGCTGGTTTGGGAGGCTGGAGGGACACCAATGGCTCGGGCTGGGACCAGACCCCGGGCTGGTCTGTGGACTCCCGACAGCCACAGGGGCCCGAACACCTTCGGAAATACAGCTCCAGGTTCCCAGGACAGCCACGTGAAACTAAATAAACAATGACAACGAAGCTCGGAAGTCCTGCCCCGCGCATCTTCCAGGCAGAACGCGGGCGGTGCGGCTGCTGTGCCCCGAGTGAGGGACAGTGACCGCCCAGCCCCGCACCGGCCCCGGCCCCGGCCCCGGCCCCGCCGCGGGGCAACCACACCGGAGAGCCGGGCGGGGGACACGCGGGGGCCGGGGAGCCCCACCGCAGGGTGCCCGTGCCCAGCCCCGCATCCCGGGGTGCCCTATGTGGGGAGCTGCCCCTCTCGGCCCCCCGGCCCAGGAACCGGCGCCGGGGCCGTGCCGGGGTGCGGGCGGAGCAGGGGAGGGCACCGGCGGGCCGGGGGCTGCGTGGGGCCGGGACACGCTCCGGGCGCCACGTGCGGGGCGGGGGGGCAGCGGGGACACCGCCCGGTGACACCGCCTCACCGTGGCCCCCCCTCGCCGGTACC